>VXAU01004628.1:8732-84060 GCA_013399695.1 Formicarius rufipectus | reverse complement strand
CCCGCCGCAACTCGATCCCGTATTGACCGGGCTCGGCCTCACTGCCCTGCCAGGCACACGGACAGGGCAGTGCGGCGAGGCCCGCCCCTCCGTGCGGGAACGCCCCTCCGCGCCCGGCCCGGCCCTGCCCCGCGCCCCGGACGCGCTTGTGGCGGGCGGAAGGGGCGGGGTGGCCGGGCGGGCTCGGCGGGCACGGCGCGATGTTCCTGACGGCGGTGGCCCGTGAGTGCCGGGGCGGAGCGGGGCCGGGCGGGGGAGGCCGAGGGGACGGCGGGACCTGTTCTGCCTTTCCCCGCCCTTCCCTCCCCTTGCCCTTGCCCTTGCCCTTGCCCTTGCCTGCCCCGTCGGGAGCTCAGGGTGACCTAAACGGGGTTTGCACGGGGACAGCGTAGATGAGCGCTTGTGAATTTTAGCGCGGTTATGCAGTGATTTGTGATTAGTTTGCATGCGGTGAGCTGGCAGGAAGAGAATGCAGCCTGTTGATGCTGCGAGGAGGGTCAGACTGGCGGACCCAAACCCAACCCTGGCCTCTCTCCTGCGAACAGCCCCTGCTCCGGGCTCACCCGTGACGCACCTGTCACCCTGCCCACCCGTGGCCATGCACACCTGTGACCTTCCTCACCCGTGGCCCTGCTCACCCCGAGGGGCACAGCAGGGCTGCACCTCCCACAGCAGTAGTGTTCTCACCTGTCCTCACTTCATGCTCACCTGGGGAATTCATACTGGGCACCAAAGCTGAAAAATTACTGCAGGGGCAGCGTGTCATGCTGGGCACCACATGTGCACAGACCCTTTCTGCTGTGATGGCAGAAAGAGCGGGCAGCTGACAGCACATGGGAACATGAGTAGTGTCTTATTGTGGCAGTAAATCTCTTTTCAGTGTCTATCTGTGGCTTTTGCAAAGGCAAGCAGTGGAAAACTCTTAATCTTTGTATGTTGCATTTAAAGAAAACAAGATAAAATTATAACTGTTTCTTCTCTTTTTCTCCATGCTGCAAAAAACATCCCAGTGGCCAAGAACAAATCTAAGTAAGTGATGTTGTCCTCACCAGTTTTGGGGTTTGAGTACCATCCTCTATCTTTACAAAACATTATGCTTCTCTAAATTTTTTTAATATACCGGAGAGAATTTTAGTCTTTGAGTCTAGCTGCCTCCTCCCTGTCCTTCTGTGTGTGTGTCTTCTCACAGGTAAGTGCAGGTGGTGTGAAAGTCGTCTCTGGGTTCTGAAATTGCAGCAGAGACAGGTTGTGTCCTGTGGACTGTCACACCGATAAGAGCTATAATATCCAAAGTGCCCTGCACAGGGAGAAGCACACCTCTGTGCTTTGTGATTAAAGAGAGACTGTATATTGTGCACATGGTCTTCCACTTGTTTACCTTTCATACCTTTTCAGCTGAGGAGACCAAACTCAGGTACAGAATGTGTCTTTGTTGTCTATGGGCTGGACTTTGGGCAGATGCTGTGAAGCTTTTCCCTAACCAGAGTGCAGAACACTTCCTAGGCTTGGCAGCTTCTTGTGTTTATATATGAGGAGTGGATGGAGTGGTGTCAGTGCTCTGGACATCTTGGTTTGCTCTGTAGTCCAGCTCAGGAGGGCTATTAGTGGACTCTGGAAGAAAATCTGTCACTGTCCTCTGACCTGTAAAGGAAGCTGATGGCATGTTAATGGTTGGAAAGGAAGGAATTAAGTACACCAGTACTCTTACAGTGTCGACACAGAGAGACATGATCATGTGGAGAAAATTAGTTGCATCCAGAATGCTATCTGTAAGAAAATTAGACAATTCCAAGGGACTAAAGTGATACATTTCTGTGAACACATCCCTGTCTTCCCATTCCCAGAATATGCATTTGTATGAGGGTATTACCTTTCGTACATTTTTGTGTATTTTGTTTTGTTTTTTTTTTTAAGAATCAGCCCCTAATAGAGCCAGTACCAACCACTTGCTGGGTCTGAGGAGATTCTTCTGTTACAGATTTCTGCACAATTGTCAGGGCTTTAAATTAAGAAAGCACTTCCCAAGTGTCTGCCTGACAGAGGGCAGTTTGACATCTCAGTGTTCTCTTGTTATCTGTTCAGAAAAGCAAACACAGCAAAGCAGGAGGTTTCTGAGAGATGAAAAAGTAGCTATTTAAAATTATGTTGTAGGGATTTCCACCACACACTTTTATTTTTTTATCTTGGTGTTTCTTCTCCATTCTTTGGAGTTCCATATATATTTCAGTTATCTTTTATGTCCACATATTTATGCTTCTGCACTCTGCTTGGGTTTCTCTCCATGACCTGATTGCTCTCCAGTGTTGTTTTCTGCCTCTGCTCCCAGTTACATTTCTTCACTGGGGAGTGATTTTTTTTGAACAAGGTGTATTGTTCCGAGTGGGCTTGGCCTCAGATGTGTGGTGCACAAGAATTTCAAGGACTGGTCATACTGATACCACTGATTCCCCCAGAAAGGGGAAATTGCACAGAGGTTTTGAGGAAGTGGCTGAGGTATAGGGGAAGGAGTCTTTGTGGTTACTGGTGCTTCACAGCACACCTGCAGTAGTGTACAGGAGAGGACAATAACCAGGGATAATCCCAAGAATATGCCTGGTCAGTCTGTAGCAATACAGTGTTTGTTTATTTTGAACTCAGTATTAAATTAGATTGCAAAGCTGAAAAGGAAGATCTCAAGGAAGTACACTAGTCAGAGCTACACAAGTGAGGAAGAACTGGTTAATTTTTACAAACTATTTTGTATTAGAAACAGGAAAATACAGGAAAGTGGAAAGCGAACTGAAAGCACATATGCAGAGATATATCCGTCTCTATTGCAATGGAAGAGGAGGATGTAGTTTACAGAGTGGTAAAGCGTTTTACCTTTCTTTTGAGACTTCAGAAGATGCCCTTTTTCTGGGAAGTTGCACAGATCTTGGCATGCTTCCACCATCGGGGCATGGGGGAGCTTCTGTCTCCTGACTTGCTCTACTCCTGGGATGCTGCAGTTACTGCTAGCCCACCCCACAAACCGAGAGCCCTGCAGTGGGGAAGGGGGTTCCTGTGGCTGGGTTAACATCAGGCTCTGTGTCTAGTGGGATGGATGGTGCTGAGGGGTCCTGCTTCTCCTTTTTCGTGTCTTGTTCCAACCTATTTGCTCAGCTTCCTCTCTGCAATGTGGAAGTGATAGTCTGATAGAGTGTTATCTACAGCCTGAACATCTTTTAACTACCATCATCCTTCCTCTCTTGCCATTATCTTTTAAGCCATAATGACTCAATTGTATGCTGATTTTTCTCATTTCTTTTTTTCTTTCCTGGTTTTATTCCTCCTGCCTAACTGTTTTGTGGGGTAGCTACTTCACTCTGGACTTGTAGCCCATTCAGGAGTTATTTACTTAAACTTGATGCTTGAGCTTATGATTTACAGTGAGCTGTTTGTCTGTGTTTTAATTTGATGCTCCCATCCAGAACATCCCTGAAGTTGAAACAAAGTATTTCATGTGATTGTGCCAAATTGTTTATGCTGAAAGCTTGTCCATTCGCCGTGCCCTGGCAGACACGTAGTGGGGCGTAGTTAAGTGCCTGTGCCCTGACACAGAGACATCCCTTGTGACTTTAGATACATTCTGGTGAGGATGAAGAGTGCGGCGGAGACAGGCTTCTGTTTCAATGTCAGGAGACTCCGGCTGGCGGAAAAATTGGTCTTACTGAGATATGATCCCATCGGTAAGAGCTTGGGGAAGAAGTCAGTGTGCTTTGTATAAGCTTCTCTGACTGCGTGGGGCAAAAGATTTGAATGTAACAGAATTTTTCCCATCTAAGCAGAATATGTCATAATATGTTTCATTCTCAGATGACTGTACAGTTACTGTTCTTCATGACATTCCAGTGGGAAGTAAACGTTACCCTCATTTTACAGATTGTGGCAGTGAAACAAAGTAATGACTTGCCTGACACATCAGAGACTTTGATGACAGCCATGCCACATGTCACTGGCAAAGCCAAGTGACACAGGAGTTCTTTCATTCTGTTTCTTTCTGTGGTTTGCTAGACTGTGCTACCTCCAACAAGCAACCATGAAGTACGGGTCAACAGAAGTGCTCTGTTAAGCTGCCATGGGTGCTCTGAACAATAAATTTTAACCATCACTTACAAAAAAGGATTTTTTCTTTTAAAGAAAGAAACACAAGTTCTTCCTCCTCCACAAACAATGCTGCTCTCCAGATGACAGTTAGTGGGTTCTTTTATATTCCTCTGGTCCTTGCGAATTTTCTCAGCTTAAGAATCTGATTTGTTGGGGAGGTTATAGGACTTGCCAAAGTGCCGTTTGCTCACGCAGCTTTTTGAAAGGTGACTAAGAGTTCAAGTTTATGTAGTTAACATTAAAAAGCTGAATTTAACATTAAAAAGCTTAATTTGGGTAAACTTAGAATTTAAACCAGACCATGCATGGTGGAGGTAATGCAAAATAAGGCTTATTTAAAGCTATAGAATAAAGAAACATATTAAGCAGCTCTAAGTAGATAATATAATGCATCGCCAGTAGTTATGTGGTTCAAGCTTATTTTTTTCACAAAATGCTTCTTAGATGCCTGCCTTTTCATTCTCAGAGCTAATAGTACAGGAGCTTTACAACAAGTGAGAGAAACCATTGGAGAAGCAGTATGCTCTCATCAAAGTTGACAGAGGTTGTGGCTTTCCTTTTGAATTCCATACAGAAATCAGAAATATCTTGGATTATTTTCTTGAACAAGAAAGATATAAATTATTGCATTGAAGCATTGTGCAAAGTGATCCTCCAGAAGCTTTGCAACTTGTAGGAAAGTGAAGAGAAAGAAGAGCTCAGACAGAACACGTAGTAGGTTTCTGAAGTAAGCGCTGATCTTTGTAGCCTGTAGTAGAACACAAGTGAGAGATTGATGTGAGAAAGTGCTGCATGTGTGAAAGGAAGTAAATTTGAGTCTAGATAACAACTCACATCAGGAATATGTTAGGAAGCATTTTCACTTGGCATGCATTTTCACCTTATGTTTTGTACTTCTCAGAAACCTGGGACCTCCACAGAATGAAGCTTTTTAGTGAAGTAGTGGCAGGAGTGCCCAAGTTTCACTACCTCCTAACTGCAGCAACACAATGTGTTACTAAGCTGCAGTATTTCTTAAAATGAAACTTTTATGTGGAAGAGGAGGTTTTGTTACTGTATGGATTGCTCTTGCATAGCTTTCAAAGGAATTCGGACAATGAAGTTGAATCAAACCAGTAGTGCTTTTCAAAAGACATTGTAAAGCTTTGCTTTAATTTGCTTTGTAATTTTTGTTTTTTAGTAATGTATTGACTATGCTTAACATGTAGCTGAAGTGACTTTGCCAATGTGTGCATCAGGCACTGGGGGCAGGGTCAGTTTGTGCCTCACTGAGAGATCCACAGGATGCTTGGTTAACTTCTCAGTCAGTCTATGAGACCAGTCAGATCCAGCTCATCAGCTGTACTTGTTTGGGCTCAGGAGTTGAAGAGTAGTAGAAAGCAGTGAGAACCTATTTTTGTCCTTACGTGGAACAGCTGTGACTCAGAATAGTCACACAGAGCAGCTGTTGAATGTTTTCAGTCACTCAAATCCTGACACTTATTCTCGCAGAGGTAAAGTGGACCTCTTAGGAACTAAAAATTACATGTGGTAAAGTGAAAGCACTACTAAACTCCTTCAAGAGTTGGTTGACAACAGTGCTGTGCCAGTCAGTTGCTCCACACTCATTTAAGCAGTAAAGGCAGCCAGGAGAAAAGGGATGTGGGCTTGTTGAATTGAATCTTAACACTGCAGGCTTCTTAACAGATTCTTTTTTTTTCACCCATAGCAAAACAACGTGTCCTCTTCACAGAGAAGAGAAAAATTCGCTCTATGTGAACAATGACTGGTCTGGATTTATACAAGAGGAGAGGATGGTCTGGGGGGAGGACAGGGTGAATGCTGATTCAGAAATCCTGCAACATGGGCTGAAAAGGGAGGAAATGAACTGGGATCACCATCTCCTGTGATTTGAAGGCCATTGTGAATAAAACAATGTAGAGAGAGAAAATTCTTAATGTCTGGACATAGATCATCACAGTAACATTTATTTATCTTTTGAGTTATTTTTACAGTGCTCAATTAAAAAAATTAAATAGCAAATCCCATTGTCTGTGTTTTCCATTGTGAAAGAGGCTGTAATCTTCAAAGGAACTATTGTTTTATAAAGCAATAAAAATTAACATTTTCCACAGCAGGAATTCAATGGCAGGATTGCAAGTTTTTCTAACCTACCAGCCACAGTGATCATGAGCTGGTGTCATTCCTTGGAGAGATAATGTTGCACCAGCTTCTTCTGAGGAAAGAAGTGATAGGAACCTAGTCAATAAGATGAGTTTTTGGATAAGCTGTCAGACCACGTCTGAAAGGGCTATATTGTTTTCAGCCAGGTTAGTAGGATGGATTTTCCACTCCTGGGCTTTTTATGAAATACTAAGAAAGTGCTTCTAATGTTTCTGGAAGCTTTTCTTCCTTAATTGTCTATGTTTTGAGCAATATGGCTACAAAGACTTTTCAAAGTTAACTTCAGTAGCACTCTTGTCCGCTTTTCAGCTGGAGGACCTTCCAGAGCGTGGGGAAGTGCTGTGCTGCATCTGAGGCAAAAGGGCATAGACAGGCCTGGGCTTGATGGACCGTGCTTTGTTGTGAGCCACGTGCTGGCCTTGGTGTCTGCAGCTTAAGACTGAAGTTGCAGTCTCAAAGCTAATACTGCTTCATGTGCTGCCACGGCACATCAGAAGTTCTGATAAAACTTCTGATGTGGGGCCAGAGAGACCTGCTGTACTATGTTTGAAAGGCCCACCACCCACACCCCATCTTACTGCTGTAGAACAGGAACACAGGATTCCTGAAATAAGACGAAAAGAGATTTCTGGCGTTTCCAGTCACCAGAGAAGAACCTTAGTGCAGTCAGGAGAATAATGCTGTCTGGTATGAGATAAAATCAGTACAGTGAGCTAGACAATCAATTAAAAAAGGTTCTGAGGCAAGTCCTTCCTGTAAGGATATGAAGATTGTGTCCCCGATGCCTGGACACTCACTGATGCGACGCAGTTAGACTTCCTGATCATTTCCTCCATGGATAACTCAGGATAGTAAGCCAGGTAGAAGGCCAGTGCTCCAACAAAACTGTCTCCAGCTCCCTAGAATAAAATAACAAACAAGCTTAAATGTATTTGCACAGGGAAACAATTCATATGCCTTTACCAAAAAGGCAGAAGTTGCAGCACTGATTGCAGGAGTCAGGAAGTTGTTCAGGGGTTGAGTTAAATTCACTTTTCTATGCCTAGGAAACTCTGCAAAGTTAAACTAATGGCACAATACTACCATTGTGCCCAGCTGCTGGGGGCCAAGGTGCACACTTATAATATGGTTTAAAGCTTAAAGAAAAGCAAGTATACTGCAGTTCAGCAAGATGCTGGTACAAACACTGCTTTCGAAACTTCCTGTTGTTAGAGTGTCTGATTTTGATTTCTCAACCTGAATGTTTCATTAAAGCTATTTTTCTCTCATTTAACTTCTGTTTTTCATAAAGGTCAGTGGTAGAAGGGGCAGAGAAAAGAGGAAAAAAATAAGTCATACAGCTTGTGCTGTCCATAGCAGCAAGATACATTTTGATGCTTCCAGAACTTAGCTGTTGTTCAGTAAAAAAGTCCCACTAACAAAGGTGCATACTGTGTCTGTCACATAAACCACTCTTACTCCTGGGGCAAGCTTTGCCACCTGTGCTCAGATTGACCATGGAGGAGAAGGACAGTGATGTTCCCTTGGAACTCTGGCAGCTGTGGCCCTCTTGAGCTAGCCATGGTCCCCAGGCCATGCCCTGCCTGCCTCTTGGGAGCCCTCAGGAGACAAGGAGTATGCCTGCACCCCATGGACACCCACCAGCCCTGGCTTGGCTCTGACCCTCTTGCCCACATACCAGTGGGTCTGTTCTGGTCAGCAGGGAATAACAGCTGTTTGCCTCCAGAATGCTTTTTAACAGTAACTGTTGTTTTGTGATGTTCAATGCTATGCAGTGTCCCCAACAACTGGCAAAGTTTAACTTGATGGATTATAATTTTTGATCTGCTCATTTCAGTCCACAGTGTCTTTTCCCCCTCCTCCCCTAAAACTGGACTGGTTTCTAAGACCAGACTTAGTTTTAGAATTCTTGTTCATACCGTAAAACTGGTCCTAAGGTCCCCCTTTTTTAATCATATTTTTACTCCAGTAAAAGCATTACACTGGACACACAGAGAGTATCTTTTCTTTCCAGAACCAGCATATGGACTATCTCCCCTGAGGGGTTTTGCCTCTGTAGTTGTAATAAATAGGCACCAAGAGTCATGGGACAAAAGCAAAGGGCCTGGAAAAAGTTAAAACAGCTGAGCAAAATTTCTAATGAAAGTTAAGGCTATGAAGTAATTTTCCAATTCTGAGTACCACTGGTTCTCAGTCTTAAACTCCTACTTACCCTAAAATCAGCTGCATATGATATCATTCTGGCAAAACAATGCCACTTCCACAGAAGTGTTCTTATGACATTACGAGCAGCGGGCAGGCACAGCAGTGTGACTGACCACTGCAAGGGAACACCACAGGGGTGGCTGCAGGACAGGGGTGCCTACTCCACACCTGGCATCTCCTTGCCTAGCCTTTCCACAGCGGTTGTTTGCATTGGTGTTCCCAGTCAGGAAACTCCCTGTTTAATGCTCTCTTTGCCTGCAGTTTGGATGCTCTCTTCCATCGGGGTGCAGCGCGTTAATAAGCAAAGCTGCACCCCAGCGTGCAGCTGTAGAAGCACCTGTTTCAACAGTTCTGTATTCCTGAACATACCAGGGGCAGGTGAGGGCTTTTATCAGTTGCTGTTGGGCCTTTGTCTCCCTTCTGGTTTCCGGAGTGCTCCCACAATGGCAGGTGGAGCAAGAGCAGGTGACCGCTAGTTAAGCATTGCCAGTGTCTTTTGTCTGATGCATAATACAAAATCTCCAGCCCATCTCAGAATTTGTAATCTAATCAGTGCATGATTAATTATTAAAGCTATTTTGGTGCTGTTGTTACACGCAGAAGTAGAATTTCAGCATGAAGATCTGTTCTGCTGCAGTTCTAGCAGGAAGAACTCGTCATTTTTACATCAAGTACCTCTCATACAGTGATCACTGGGAAATGGAAGTTGCCAAATATTTCAGTGAGGAATACTCAGAATATCTGGTGTCAAATAGTATGAATTATTACTCAACAGCGGCATGGAGCAGAATACAGTGTTAATCTTTTTTTTTAAATAATTGCTGCACTATTGGCTATTGGAGCAAAAAAAGATGAACTGCATGTCACTCAGGTCTTAGTGCAACAGTGAAATGGAATGCAGGTTCTCCCTGCAATGTTACTCTGCCTCTCTGCTTGTGGGTCACACTCTGAGCTCTGAGACGGCTGTAGATCTCCCTTTTGGTGGGGCTGAATAATGATAAATAACTCTAAAACCAAAAAACTGAGAGAACAGCCAACTTCCATGCAGAATGGAAAAAGGCCTCCTAGCATTTTGTTTGCAAGAGGAAAGATTACAGCATGATTGGAGATTTTACAGAAGGATTTGATGCCAGTAAAATTTGCTGAAATCCTTAGTTCCATGCATAGACCGAAGCAGTCAGTATCTCTAAAGCTCAGCTACTACACACCCCAAGGGTATCATAAATTCAGTTGTTGGTATGTAAACGTTTTTTGAGGAGAGTGTTTTCAATACAGGAGCTGCTGCACTGAAAACAGCCTCATGCATCAGATTGATTATGTAGATACACTCTTCAGCCTTGCTTCTGGTCCATGAAGACACAACTGGTCAAACATGACTTAAAGAGCAAGAGCAGCTCTTCAGCTGCTTCAGAGCAGCTGCAAGGTTAACTGCACTAAGAACTATTTTCGGCTTACAGAAACAGACCTTCCTTCTTTGGTATTGTGGATTAAACTACATGGGGTTTGGTAGATTCAGAGCAGATCGGCACAGAGCAGAAGAAGGAACAGACTCAGAGTAAAATCAAGATTATCCAAACACTGGAACAGCAAGTAGTAGCTTTACATTTAGCTGTTTCAAAACCTGCTATAAGAAAAATAATTTTTACCTACTTCACAAAAAAAATTAATTTGAAAATTACAAGTAAGGTGCATTTATTCTGCCTACTGATAAAATAAAAACAGTATGTAACATTTTGCATTCTTCAGCATTTGTCTTCCAGGAATCCTAATCACTACAGACTTTTAGAAAATCCTCATATTCTTGAGTGCCTGGAGACAATTCATTCCATAATTATAAAAGTATAAGTTATTTAGCCTTCCTGTGAAGCAAGAGATGTTACTTTGTATGAAATAAAGAAGTGGATAAAAAAAGTTGTCTTACATGGTGTGCCTCATTCTAAAATGCAAATGTCATGGTTTTGACTAAGCTTTATGGTTTTGAAGCAGTTTTGAAAACCTATTTATATTCTGTTCCACTAGTCTGGAAGGTCCTTGTTTTCCTGTGTGTCTGGAAAAGGGCATTTTTGTTTCTTACAATCCAGATTGAGATTCTGTGCCTCTAGAGAAGAGAAGAGAAAACCCATGAAAACACTTCTATTTATACCTTATCTTTTGTTATTCCTGGTTTGTCAGAAGCTGGTTCAGAACTTCAGTATAACTATTTTTATATGATGCTGCTCTGAAAAGCTTTTTAAGGAAAGTGCTTTGTAAGTGGAAACTATATTGTTCAACAGCCTTTCCAGCAAGTAAAACCTTTTTCAATCTATCATGCACAGAATAATAAGATGTGTTTCACAATAAGATGACTTGCTTACCAAAAAAATCTGGAGGCCAAAAGGCCAAAAGCTACAGTTGCACTGCCTTGTTCCAGGGCAACTTCTTGCTCAGCCTTCACCCTCCCAGGCAAGGGTGATGGCAACCACGTAAGAACAGAAGCTTCTGAAGTCTGACATTGTTACCAAACCTCAGAAAACTTTTGTCATGTGATTTTTCAAGAAGTCACAGTCCATGTGTGCTCTGGGTATTACAGGGGCTCATTCCATTAAATTCATTGTAAAGAGCATGTTACTAAGGCCTAAAAGGAACACCCTAAATGACTGTTGCATAGCAGTACAAGAGAAATGTTATGCCTGTGATGATAAATTCTTCATTTAGTAAATAAATCATCAGTCCAAAAGCTGTCAAAAACTGCCTTATAATGTAGACCCAACAACAGTGCTTGCAATGATGCTGATAGTCTCCCAAGAGCATTCACAGCAGTACACAAGTGAACAAGGCCTGAGGATTACACTGATTTAGTGCAGTCTAAATCCATGGCAATGCAGAGATGTCCAACTCTGTGAAGGAACTGGGCCTTGGAGAATTCCTGTTGTATTTATAGCACTCCACAACTGTGTGATACTGGATTATGCTAAGGATGTTATCACTCTGTCACATCTGTTCAGCATTCCTTGCTGTACCCCTGCCTACTCTGTACCCGAACTGCAAATTAAGCCCTATGTAACATAAAAATAGCTGTCAGCGAAGGCGCTCACTATCCATGCCTCATAACTGGGGAAAGTCTACATCTCCCTACAAGAATCCCTGGGCTATGCTTTGATGAAAGGTTACTAGTGGAACTGGAGAAACATTTCCAGCCTTTGGATATATTCAGAAATTCTTGTGCCAAGAGGGTCTATGTCTCAGTTATGAGATAATTTCAGCTGAAATGCTCAGGGAGTAAAATACTGTTTGGTGACAGTGTGTGGTGAGTTGACCCTGGCTGGATGCCAGGTGCCCACAAAGCCACTCTGCCACTCTCCTCAGCTGGACAGGAGAGAGAAAATAAAACTAACGGTTCATGGGTTGAAACAAGGGCGGGGAGCAATTACCATCACAGGCAAAATGACTTGACTTGGGGAAATTAATTTGTTACCAATCACATCAGAGTAAGTAATGAAAAATAAGAACAAAACTTAAAACACCTTTCCCCACCCCTCCATTCTTCCCAAGTTTAACTTCACTTCCAATTTCTCTACCTCCTTCCCCTGCAGCAGTGCAGGGGGACAGGGAATGGGGCTGCAGTCAGTTCATTCATTCCTCATTGTCTCTGCCACTCCTTCCTCCTCAGGGGGACTCCTCACACTCTTTCCCTGCTTCAGCACGAGGTCCCTGACGCAAGAGACAGTCCTTCATGTGAGTGACACATGAGAGACAGTCCAATGTGAGTCCTTCCCATGGGCTACAGTTCTTCATGACTGCTCTAGTGTGGGTCTGTTCCATATGGTTCAGTCCTTCAGGAACAGGCTGCTCTGGTCTAAGTCCCCCATGGGGTCATGAGTTCTTCCAACAAACGTGCGCTAGTGTGGGCTTCTCTCTTTCCACAGGTTCTACAGGAGTCTGCTCCAGCATGGGTTTCCCATGGGGTCACAGCTTTCTTTGGGCACCCACCTGCTTCCACATAGGTCTCCTCCATGGGCTGCAGGTGGACAGCCTGCCTCACTGTAGTGTGCACTATGGGCTGCAGGGGAATCTCTGCTACACTGGCTGGAGCACCTCCTCCCCTTCCTTCTCTAGTGCCCTTGGTATCTGCACAGATGCTTCTCTACATGTTCTCACTCCTCTCCCCAGCTGTTTTTGCACAGCAGTATTTTTCCCCCTTCTTAACTACTTTACCCCAGGGGCACTACCACCATCGCAGAAGGGCTCAGCCTTGGCCAATGGTGGGTCCCTGTTGGAGCACTGACCCTATGGGACATGGGGGAAGCTTCCAGTAGNCATGGGTTTCCCATGGGGTCACAGCTTTCTTTGGGCACCCACCTGCTTCCACATAGGTCTCCTCCATGGGCTGCAGGTGGACAGCCTGCCTCACTGTAGTGTGCACTATGGGCTGCAGGGGAATCTCTGCTACACTGGCTGGAGCACCTCCTCCCCTTCCTTCTCTAGTGCCCTTGGTATCTGCACAGATGCTTCTCTACATGTTCTCACTCCTCTCCCCAGCTGTTTTTGCACAGCAGTATTTTTCCCCCTTCTTAACTACTTTACCCCAGGGGCACTACCACCATCGCAGAAGGGCTCAGCCTTGGCCAATGGTGGGTCCCTGTTGGAGCACTGACCCTATGGGACATGGGGGAAGCTTCCAGTAGCTTCTCACAGGAGCCACCCTCGCAGTCCCCCACTATCAAAACCTTGCCATGCAAACCTCATACACAGTGTTTGAATCAGTTATAAAGCTCTTTTTTTTTTGTCATTATGGTTTTCTTCTCCCTGAAAGAGCCCATGTTTATCCTCTATGGGATGGAGAATGATTTATTTCTGGAAATGTTACTGGCTGGTTTTTTTACATTTGCATTTTTTTGTCAGTGGAATACTTTTTTAAAATTATTTTTTGCACAAGGCTAATATTTTTCTCCCCACATTTTTCCTTACATCTTACTGGAGAGATATTTTGGTAGTTTAAGACATTTAAGTATTTAAAGACATTAAGTATTGAAACTAAATCCACTATCTTGAAACTCTCCTCAAATTAAACTAATTTGACTATCTTCAAACTATTTCCTAAGCTAATGACCCAAGAAGGCTGACTAGTCCCACAATGTCTGGGGTTGCTGATCCTGTGTGGAAGCATTGCTGTCGTAGGGCACTCTACAGATACTAGTGTGGCTCTGCATGGCTGTGCTTACAGGAGCAGACCTTTTGTTACAACCTCTAAAACATGAAATATTTCAAAATAACAAAGAGATTGTCCACTAACAGAGTTGTTCCTGTATCTTTGCATGGAATTATGAGCTAGAACAATATAATAATTCCTTAACATGGAACTACCAAATTTTGCAATAAAAACCAAACTTGAATCCAATAGCAGGACTCCCCTTTTTAGGTCTCAGTTGGGCTTTCAGTGCTGACTAAAGAACACTGCAAAGTTACTTGAGTTGAAAATAAAGAAGTACTAGGAAAGTCACACTATAGCACAGACCTTTAAGGTCTTGGGTCCACAACTGCATTACTGTGCTTTATCTATGCTCTGTTAACTGAGTGTTTCTGCAGTCATGTCACAAAGTAGAACATGTTACCCTAATCCAAAGGAAAATATGTAGAGAGAATCACAGTGGTGGTGCTTGTCTGTTCCTTTCTTCTTCCCTTCTGCCTTCCCCCCACATACCCCAGTGGTGTCTCACGGTTTGCACACTCCAGATCAAGTCCTGGGGAACTGTTATGCTGCTGCCCCACCATATAGTTCTTCCTCCCAGCCACGTGCAGTGGCTGTGCTCAGCCACTATTTAACAGCGGCGGGAGGTGTAAGCTAACACATTTTAATTTGCATTCCCTGTAGGTTGACAGTGCACTCCTAATTCCAGTGATTCAGACTGCAGTTTCATAATAGTTTTAAGCCAATCCATGGTTATGCTATTGCTGAAAGGCTCAGTCCCCACTCACGTTTTTCTCCTTGTCTCATGTTCCCACACCCTCCTCTACATCAGATCTAGCACTCGTGCAGCCAAGCAGTGAGGCTGATCAGTTCTCTGATCCTTCTGAAGACTGTCAGACAACATTGACCAAGCAACAATAGTTTCCGCCCAGATCAGCAAGTTGCTGTATCACCACATGACAGCTAGCCCAAAGCAAAGGAGAAAGAGGTTAAAAACACTCCTTTCCGCCTGATCTTGGATCAGCTTGAGCCAACTGTGAAACCTCACCCTCGGTCAACACCAGGCAATTCATTAACTCAGTTGTGTATCCAAGTCCTAATACTCTGGCTCCTTGTTCACACAGGGAAAACCGCCTGTTCCACTCTTCACCTATACCCTGTGGGCTCAGACCAGATGAATGAGGGAACGACCATGCTTCCTTTCTGTATCTTTACCAGACTCTGTTCTGGGAAGGAGCAATCCCTGACTTTCTTGCATTTACGTTGTGAGGTATACTTGCACAGCCATGAATGGCAAAAATTTCTTCCTGACTTACTCAAGGGCAGCATATCATCTGGTCCTTCACATGTCTTGAGAACTTAGAGGTAACTAAACTACATCCACTATAGACTATCAGTTGGGAAACACCAAAACCAAAGCACCCCACACAATGCTTCACATCAGCCATCGGGAATTTTTACCCACTTCCTGACAGATTTCCTGATGGTTCATTAACAGTGATTAATCAGACTGACCGTTAACCCCCTGCATTCCTGAGAGATTAATCTCAGTACAAGGCCTCCTGCACGCAAGTACTTTGCCTTCTGAAACATCCTACTATAGTAAGTTATGCACTGTTTCTAAAATGATCAGTGACAAGCATTAGAGATGCATGAATTCCCCTGAAATATTTGGTTTGTGGTGAATACTGGAGATAAAACATACAACATTCACAACTCTTCAATTTTTAATTTGTATGTCATCGAAAAAACACAGATGAAAGTATCTGCTTTACATTTCAAAGCCCCTACACAGCATCTGCTTTGAAGGCAGGTAATAGTGCTCTCATTTCACATGATGGGAAACGAACCCAACTTAAGATCAAGGATGTTAAGAACACCCACTTTGAGACATCTGTGGGCTGAATCCAGAGCTCCATATCTTTCATGGACTAACAGGAGTCATGTGAGCTACCCATCCTTTGAAAGTGAGGCACAGCTTGGGAGCCCCAAAACTGAGATATGCAAAATTACTAAGAGGACCTTCACAGCTCTGCTGGACTCTCAATCAAGATCAGAACCGAGTATCCCCCACTGCACTATTTACAAGTAAAATACTGCAAGTTGTCTGTGAGGTGATGGCATTCTCTTAGCGAACACCGAAGAACTCTGGGAAGGCACATAGAAGAACTTCATTCTGATGGGTGATAATACTGCGGTATGCCACTCAGCACTGGGGAACAAAGTTATTCTGTTAATCTAACCCCAGAAAGCCAACAAAGTATTCACCCACAGGGAGCACTCGGTTTCCTGAATCATTGAAACAATTCAGTGTGATGATGCTCATATAAACTCCTTTCAACTCCAGATAGCATTAATGAGAGGTGACAAATTTATTTCTCTCTCACACAATGGAGTAAGAGCACTGAACCAGGAATTCCACATGCTGTTCTGAAAACAATGGATCCGTGTTGCTGAACCTGTGAGACTCCTGCCAGCCAAACAATCCACCACTACTCTGATTCCTATGCTACCAGAGCAATAGATACTTCAGCATGGAGAATTTCCACTTGGGATACACTTCTGTGTAAATTTTCTGCTTAAGATTCAGTTAGCCTTTGCCTCCGTACCTGCCTCTTTCCTAGTTTCACACTTGAGCTATGTTCTTTCATTTGATCTGAAAGTTCATACCTCACAGAGAAACTTCATGCAGCCCAAGAAAACCTCCACACCTGCTTTTTTTGTTGGTTGTTTGTTTTGTTTGTTTGTTTGGGTTTTTTTTTTTTTTGCTGGAGTTCATACAAAAAAAACCATACAAAACATAGTACTGGAAAAGTCTCATTACGCTTCAGCTGAACACAGAAGTCCCCAGTGGCATTCTTGAAAAGTATGGCATATATACCCTGATGTGTCAGCAACAGGGAAGCACATGGACATCACTGCTAACAGATATGAGATGGACTTTCAGTTGAATATGCTACAGGAGCTGTATCTGCCTTTCCCAGAACTTGAACTTGCATGGAATCAAGAGCTGTGGGTGAAGCCTGGCACTAAATATAGCTCCTCAGAAGGCTGATTTGTACTTCTCAAACTGGTTTATCAAGCCTCAAAAACACGCAGCTACTCTCCTACTCTAATCAAAAGCTTCACTTATCTCATTTCCTTGAGCAGTACTTCACTCCTTTCATTATTCACCTCACACTTACACTAAATTGTGACTTTGTCCTAACAAAGCTCAAGCTTACATGTTAATTCACAAATTTAATTAATGAACAAATGAAACTAGAGCCAAAGCTCTACCCAGAATATATCATGGTATTTTGATAGTACACTGCAAATTTTGGCAGTGGTTTGCCCTTCCAAACAATGAGCTTCTCTACCAGGAGAGAACTGGCCAAATTATCACCAACTGTGTCACCCAGTATCATGTATGAGGCTGACACGGCTTCAGGACCGCATAATCTAACAGCCAAGTAAGAATAGGGAAATCTCAGTGCTGGGTAATTTCACTAGCCACATGTGTTTTTTTTTTTCCCCTTGGACTGAAAATGCCAAAAGACTCTCAGTGATCCCATCTAATCTGATGAGAAGCACTCAGAATGACACAACTGCCATCTCGCCTGGAATTGATCAAAAAAACATTCTTTTTTTGCACGAAAGCTCCATATGCTCGAGTGCCTCTTTCAAAACCACACTATCTAGCCTTGGTTGGCTGGCCACTGCTCCTGCCTACCTCTGAACTACACATCCTGGAAGGAAAAAAGCCCACCAAACTTCAGGAGGTTTTTTGTCTGAGCTCACCCTAGCTTTGTCCTCTTGCCAGCTCTTTGCATTTTTTTTTCCAGCTGAATTTGTGCAATCATTTTGATGAGTACTCAAGCTGTATCTCTCTCTCTCAAAGTTCAGTTACATGTGACTTACAAGCCAGAACTCATGCTCAGCTCAAGAATATTGTTCTCTGCTACCCACTCATTCTGTTGTCCTTAAGCTGTGGGGCAGGAATGCAGAAAACAGGGCTCCTACACCTCACTCACAGTCTTCAGCAGTAGGTGAGTATCAAGGCACTGCTGCTGACAGAAAGGCATTCTCTATGGGATCCCCTGTAAAATGGATCTTTCCAAGGAACACACTGCCTGCTTAATGATTTCAGTAAAATTCTTACACAGCAGCATCCAGAGAGCTTCCTTACCTTTTTTTTCTGTATTTCTGTGTCTATTTGTGCTTTGAAATTAACAAAACAAATACTCCTTATAGCCATTTGGGCAGTTGACAAACATTGCTGCTAGAATTTGGGAATCTGTTTTTCTACAGCTGAATTGTTCTAGAATAGCTGTTTTATGTCTGCAAGTCTATCTCTACACACACAGACACAAAAGAAAACCCTGAGGAAAGTGACTAAATCATCACACTCAACTGCAAACTGGCTATTAAAGACACCCCTATAGATTCCTGCTGTCAATCATGAAAACTTAATGGCTTTAGCTTCCTTCCATTTCTCTAGTGAAAGGTGTAAAATATATTCTGTCCATGGGACAGGCTACTAAAGATTAACTCCTTTATTCTTGATAAGAAATACAACTTCTGGCATTTTCTGTGGTTAGAATTTGCAAAAGCAAGAAGCCTGATTTCCCCACCATTCTCATTTCTCTGTTCTTGTTCTTTTGAAAACCTAATTATGCAATATCACTGATCCAACTCAAACCTTTCTGGTTTCTGTAGTGACCAGAATTACTTGGCAATGAAAACTCTGTTGGGGGAAATCAGGAAATCTGATGTTGTTCAATATCAACATTACTGCAGTTGGCATTTCTGGGCAACTAAGCAGGCAAGGGGCTCCATGGCCAGGTTTGCCTTCTCTTTCACCATAGTCAGAACTGAAGTATAAAAATCGAGCAGAGTTACCTTCCACAAACCCCGGATGATACCTGGTTCTGCAGATAATAGCTTTAAAGAAGAAAAGGAGGCATATGACATTTGTAAGCTAACCATAAAGAAGGAAAAAAAAGATTAGGAGTTTGGCCAAGAATATGCTGCACTATTACACAGCGGATCACATTTGCAACTTCCTACGGCTCAGGCCAGAAAAAGATACTTGGGAAGGTGACGCTCTGGATGTGCCAGAAGCGCCAGCTTCCACTAGCTATTTTTAACTGCAGGAATTTAATTAGAAGGATGGCTGCACACAGTTAAGTCTTCCTTCCTCTTCATCCTCTGTGCAACTTAGAAATCCCAGAGTGCTATGTACTGTAACTGGTCTTCTGTGTGCATGCATTGGCGGACCAATATCTGTTCCGACACAGGGAGAGCTACATACCAGGACTGAATATCCTCTTGGAGTAGAGCCTGTGCTGGCTTCATCATAAAGGCAAGGGGAGGAGAGCAAACCAAGAAAAGGGAACACAGCATGTTTTTCCGCAGTAATTTTTACTTGCATTGCAAGCCATAGTTAGCCCAAGAGTTGCAATAAAAGGGTCAGTTCCTACTCTGTTCTCAACCTTTACAAATTATACCATTGTTTAATTTACTAAAACGTCCCAGAAATCAGATGGCACAAAGACAGCCTCAAGATTTCTGAACTCCGCTTCCCTAGACCTCTTCAGAACGTAATCTCAGGTGCAGATATAGGATGCTGCATCCTTCACATGCTCCAGCCCCCAAACAAAACATCTGAGTTGCTGCATAAATGATGCCAGCATCCCTACAATTTTATGTCCAGATCTATCAACTGGGTTAATCCCCAAACTGGAATATTTCTCAGTGTGCCAGTAGTGGAGCCAGAGTGCTTATCCTTGCAGCATATTTCCATGAAGTCCTTACAGCCTCTTCAAGAAGCATCCAGTACAAAGCAACTCTTCATTGCTATGTACCTTCTCATTTATGTGGACATCTACAATGATGTCCAGTTCTAAAAATGAGACAGCTGATAGATAGCCTGACAAAAATTTTCCTCCAGTCCTAATTTTTTTTAAGAGAAGCCTAGAGTAGTTATGGTTAAACAAGGGAAGCAGGTTCACTTGCCACTGACAAGCCAGTCTCTGTGTGATTCTGTTTCCTATTTACAAAACCACAGTATTAATAGTATTTCACCTCATGTTGTAAGTACCTGAGTAGTAAATACAGAAAGGTGCTCAGCAACTTTTTCTATATGTATACATGTATATGGAATGAAGCTATAGGACACAATGTCATGACCTTTCACAGATTGTGGGTAGCACAACCAAACAATTCTTGGTATAACTAAAGTTACTGACATAGAAATTCAGTTTTACTATGAGATTTATGTTGCCTGGCACTCTACAGTCTTAGAAGGGGGTTAGACAACTAAATATTGGCTTAAATATTATTTTTATAATATGTCTTCATTAAGTAGCCCTTGTAATTTAATGCAATTTGTGGCAAATGCTAATACTTCTTTCTCCCTGTCAGCTGTATCTCTGTTAAATTATGCATTTCCATCTGGAAAGAAACTGTACAGGACTGTAGGCTCTCTTCCACTTAAGAGTCAGGAATGGAAAGGGATTTAATTAGATGCTCCATGGTTGAGAAAAGGACTAGAGCAAAGCCTGGGTGGTCCGTGGAATCTTCCACTGGAAAACAAGGCTGCAAATTGTTCTGTACAAGTCTGCTTCTGTTTGCTCATTTTGTTTACATTGTTTGTTCTTACAGATTAAAATAGACAGTTACTAGGCAGATAAACAATGTTTCCTTCCATGACAATGTTGTCTAGAAGTTAAGAGAGGAGCATGGGACAATATACCCCTGTACTTCATTTTTGGCTGCATCACCCCAGCTCCCTATATAACTTGGAGCAGGACATTTTTAGCTTGTGCTTCAGTGCATCCAGTCACTAACATTTTTGTTGCATTTTTCCTATTTGTAAAAGGGTGATAATACAGCTTTCTGCCCTCCAGGGGGAAAGAGTGCATCTAGCTTGCTCCACCTTTTCTCAGCTGACTGCCAACGCAGAGGGATGCAACTCTTGCAATCCCTCTTGTCACTGGATACCTGTATTCCCTCAGGCCACTGACCAACTCTTCAAAAACTGAAGTGTCTTTAGAAGGCCTGAATCAGAAACAGAAACTTGTTAGGAGCCAAGCAAGTCCCATCTAGACTTAACTGTGAGTCAACTCAAATGCAGTGATTTCAGTCATGTGCTCTTTCACAGTTCAGCTGAACTTCAGAACATAATGCAGCTTTAAATAGATCTACAGTGCAGATCACTGATTGGAGTGCCTGGCAGATTAACTTATTCCTCATGGTTTTTCTGTTCCAAAATTCAATGGATTCCACATTTCCAAAAGAGAGAATGCAAAAGGCTAAGTCAGAAAGTGGGCTATGACTGGAACTAAACTTATTTATTAACCTATTTGGGTTGCAAGTTAAAGAAAGGAAGCTATTATGCTGTCAGTTTGTGGGATGTTAATGGGAGCTCTGGGCATAATTACTCTGTGTTGGTGTGTGAATAAATTCCACTGATAAATAAGCTGTTTGCCCAGTAGTAACTTTTTCTCTTTCCTTGAAAAAGAAAGGGAAGATAAAAAAATAAGAAAAAGGAAAAAAATAAAAAAAAAGAGGGATAAAGAAAAAGAAGTGAAAGAAAAAATAAAAATAAAGAAAACGTGAAAGAAAAAAATCAAAAATAAAGAAAAAGAAAAGAAAAAGAAAAGGAGAAAAAGGCAAGTTTTTAGGGTTTGGGAAAAAGCAAAAAGAAAACTTTTGTGGTCACTTCACTCCTTGCTACATCCTTGGGCAGGAAAAGGTTAAACACTCAACAACATTTTTCTTTTCTTAGCAAGTTAGAGGACTGTACATCAGACACATTGTCTGCCAAATGTGTCATTTACTACCAGCTGCATTTTTACTTTGTTGGGAGATAGCTGAAATAAAATCACTGTTCTTTGTGCAAACGGCATGCTAAATAATGTACGGCTACAAGATTATTAAATAGCAAAGGCATTTGATAATATTAGAGTCAACCACAAGTCCCACTTCTGCTGATGCACAGAATTTTGAGTAATTAGTCATTGCACAGAGTGTTGTATTTATATCCCCTTGAGCTCAGACGTTAGGCCACAAAGTCAGGAGACAAAGAATTGCTGTTATTAGGAGGACTGTTTTGGATTTATTTATATTCTAAGGCTTTATTTCAGTGTCCACTTCACTCCTCTGGCTCAGGCTTTCTGCAAACCAGAAGATACAACTAAGTCAGAGAATTTTTAGTGTAAACTATATTTTTACAGACAAGACCTCTCAGCTTCAAGCAGAAGCACTTCAAGGAGTTTGCAAAGTCCCTAAAGAAGCACAACTGGCCTGAGGTTATATGACAAGCCTGGGAAAAAGGCCTCCCAGGTTCTGTTCTGATCTCTAACAGACTTCTCATGGCTTATATGCAACACATTAATAGCAGTTCCAATTTATGGACAGATAAATTGGGATACAAAGAAGACAAGTAGCTCTCCCAAGGATTTACAGCAAGTCTTGCGCAGAGCCCTGGAACTCTTACTCAGTCCTTTGTTCAAATTGCTAAACCACAGTGCCTTCTTTAGACCACAATTGCTGCACAGGCCTGAATACTGTGACATATCTACGATTATATAGCTATACACTTTCATGAGGCTTTATTAAAATAAAGGTTGTGTAACATCTTCAGAGTTCAATACAAAGCTGCTCAGTGAGCAGCCTACTGCTTAAAGACAGCCTTCATAATTCTCTCCCCTAGTAAAAGAGACAGATCTAATATATTGTAATATGAATTCTGAGGGAAACAACAGGATTTGAACACAAAACATCTGATGCCAATTCACATTGTAATAACAAACCTTTCTTTTGCAGAACTGACATGAAAAAAAATGGCAACATTTATGATTATGACAAATGGTATGTATCGTCTGTCTCTGAGAATATTGTACAGTGAAGAACTATATAGAATAAATCACACTCTCATGTCAAATTTCAGGCACAACTGAGTAGATTACATTTTGAATTTTATCCTGTCTCCTCAATGAGTTTCCTATTTATAAGCATAGCACCTCAACCTGTGATCTCCGTAGCTTGCCTCAGCATGTTGTGCACTCTATATCCAAAAAGCACAACCAAAAAATGCTGGTAATATAGGAAACTGTATGGTAAATTTAATGGTTGTGCTTAGAAATATTCTGAAGTTAAACATGCTAGATTCTTCATGAGATTTAAAAGGGAGACTATGGACTTGCTGTGATTAGTAGGGGCATCACTGCAAAACGTGATTCTAAATTTTCATTTAAATATTGTGTGCCCAAGTGTGTCCATTTGCCTTTCCAGAAAATACATCCATGCCTAAGCCAGATATGCAGCTGCCTGATCTCCTGATTGTGAGTGTGCTAATGCAGGACTTTTGTGCACGTAACATTGGTATGTGTAAACCTAGAGGACAAGGAGAAACTGATGAAGAGATCTTAAGCAGAGCAACTACACTATGTATTTAGAAGATCAGATGGGACAAAAATTAAAATCCTAACTGATGCAAGTATACATTCAGCATCTTGATCCAAGCTGGGCTCTGGAGCAAAGCAGAGATTACAAAACCCAAACTGTAACCTGGAAATAGCAGGGGGGTGACAGCCGGCCAGCTCTGGCTAGCTTCGTCAGAGAGCAACCCATTTTCCACTGATGTCCCTGCAAAGGAGATTTTGCCAGTGCCATCTCTGATTTGAAGCATGGATCCTAGACAGGACGCTCCACCTACAAGTGCAAACAGCAATCACAGAGCAAAGGCCCAGAGCCAGTAGACACATTCCAGCCTGCCATACCACCGACCACCAGACTGCCCCACTTCCAGAGGAGGCCTGGCATGGATCCCAGATCCCAAGTTCCAGACCTGGAGTTCCGGATAGCCTAAATGCCTCTGTGAAGCCCGCCTGCATGTACCAAACCCTAGGCAAGCCTCTGGCAGTACCTCAGGGGCTTGACTTGGTACCCAGCTGTCACTTGAAGTGCTCAGCTCCATATGATCCTATAGTGCTTTTTTGAAAAATGGAAGGGAACTAATCTCACTGCTGGCCAAATTCCAGCTTTGAGTAATTACATTCTTCTGACAAATTTTCCTTGGCAGTTTCAATGGAATATAATTAGTAAATGTAAATAGATGTAAATAGTGATGTAAATTACACTTTGCGTGATTGTCAGAACCAGAAGGGGGGAGTGAGGCTGAAGGGGCAAAAAGACCAGAGCTTCAATCTCTGGTATGGATCATGTTGTGGCCTTCTCTCTCATGAGACCATGTGTGTCACTGCCAAGGTGGCCTGTTCAGGGCTACTGCAGCAGGATCATTGTGTAGTTCATCACACAATCATCCACTTCACCTCAAGTACAAGTTTGACATTATGATGTTGGGTCATGTCCCCCAGCTGTTTGTGAGCAGCTGTCATGTTCCACCTCAGCTGTGCTTCTGCTTCAGCAGCAGGCAAACTGCTTCACACACACACATGCAACTGCAAAATGAGTGTACATGATATTATTGTTTTCTGTGAAATGCTTATCAAATTTATGAATGGTTTGTGAAACCTTCTGCTACCAACGGAAGAAGTGTCATATAAATGGAATGATATAATTATGCTTCACTGCTATTTTAATGCAGCTTCATGTATTATTTTCACCTAGAGTGGAAATAGCTTCTACCGAAAATAAAGTAAATGCATATACTTAATATAGTCAAGTAGATTCAAAAGCAACTATTTAAAGTAATGAATATAGATTATAACATATATCTATCTTATATTAGTACTATTACATATGTCAAATGTCTCATGTACACCATCTGTTTCAAATACAAATGGTATGGCCAGTGAGCTTAATAAGATTTTTCTGTCATACAGAAAATGTGAAGATGATTTTTCAAGAATTCACTTATTTCTCTATTTATCCAAAATTTGTGCATAGAAAGAAGCTAGCAAAAACTAGTAAAATGTAGGGAAAGTTAATTTTCTTAACAAAAGCTGGCTGCACTATTTAGCTTCAACAGGAGAAACAGATGTTTCAGCTTTACAATACCATGTCTTGCAAAACCTCCCTCTGAACGACTATTCGTGCTCTACATGTTTTGGACTGCGTATGGAGAGCTCTGCTAACAGTCACGGGAAACATTGCATACATTACTAAAGCCCACATAAAGATAATTAGTGCTAAAAAAAAGAATCAACAGGCCTATTTTCCCCTTTATAGCACTGATTTAGTGTGGGTGAAAAACGCCAGATTTTCAATCTTGAGGACTCATGTTCCACCACAGAGCGGAAGACGGAGCCAGCTTTTCCCAGTGTTCTGCCAATAAATGCTTAGATGAACCATCTCGAGGGCTAGGAAGATGAGCCAGGCTCTGCTGACTACCAACCCTTAGTGTCTCTGGTGAACCTGTGAATACGGAGAATGGGGACCACACAGATTGGGACAAGAAACTCAAATTTTTAATCTTTGTGGCAGTACCTACCCAAGTATTTTCCTGTTCAAAAATTCTCAAAATTACTGTGGACAGTAGAAATGACCAGGAGCCACTGCTGAAGCTGCACGGCTGCAGAGAAAACTCAGGGCAGTGGTAGCAGCTATGAAAAAATTTATACAGTGGAGGATGCCTTTGAAGTTCATTTTGTATCTTACATCTGTATCTTCTAAATGGAAAATTCTGTTTTAATACAGACTGTTTTAATTTCATTTCTGTAACCTTTTGCATATTCTGTGACAGGATATACACATAAATTCACTCTTTGTCTGGCAGTAATTTTACTTTCTGCAGATCTAAACAATATCAACACGGCACATAACCAGATGGGATTGTGCCTGGTCCTTTGAGACAGGTCCTTCAGTCAGGGAAGTTTAAGGTAACAATTTTTGGTTTTTAGTATCAAATGGCAAGCTAAGAGCATATACACAAACAATTCTGAATGTTCTGTGGGTAAGTGACTAGTTGGGAAGCCACCTTACAGTTTGATCCTTCCCCTGGGGAAGGATCTACTGCAGACATGCCTCTGAAGAGAGCAGCACATCCTACTAGAATGTTTAGTATTTATTTTAATAATAGAGCTATTCAGGTTAGTTGAAGATGACATTATTTTTCTTAGTGTTTGTAAAGGTTGCTTTAAAACCACTTGCTTTCAGGAAAAGTGATACTCAGGCTGTGATAATCAGGCTAAGAACTCTAAGACTTTTATAATGGAAGGCCAACACATATTTTTTCGTTCAGTCTGTAAGAATAAACTGAGCACAGCTGTTTTACTGAAAAAAGCCCACTGGTATTTAAGCAGATTAACAAAATTAACTGTGAAAATCCTCTGCTATTTGAAAGCCAATAACCCGTTGGCCACAAGGAGGCAGGGCAAGGATTTAGTACACTCAAAATGCTTTTATTTAAAATACACATGGGGGGTGAAAGGAGGAGCATTAATTAGTTCAGTCATGGAACTTTGAACTGCTAGGCAAGATAAAAAGCACTTTTCATGCACAGTGTGTGGTTTCAGTATTGCTGTTTTATTCCAAGAGCAGCAAATATCTTAAGATATCAAACAATAGCTGATCTGGCAGCAATTTTCTTCTTTTGAAGAAGGAGATCACTCATGTTACTTCTTCATCACTTCTGTGTGATGCAGAAAAAAACTCCAACACTAAGCTTTGATAGCAGTAGTGGATTTACCAACTCAGCAAGAAGGCAGGTTCACAAGGTGTTGCTCCTAAGCTAATAAATCCTGCTTCTGGGCAGCTTTGAGAGCTGTGCCTTTCACTCTCTTGGCCCTTCTAATTCTTGGTTAAAAGGATATTTGGCATCGGTAGTGCCCTACCAAGAATCTTAAGCACAGTACAGTACAGTGATGCCTCTCTCCCTTTACTAAAACTTTAAGACATTCCAAAATCAGCACTAAACTCTATTTCAGAGTTAAACTGAAAAAGATCATATTTAACAATGAAACCATGCTTTCCACAGTACCAGCATATCACAGTCCAAATCTATGACTGATCTTCTGATTGAGATGAAGTGACTTTACTCTTGGCTCTGCCACTGCCTGCTACTGACCTAGGTAATTTCAGTCCCCTAATGCCTCTGTTCCCTCATCTCTTAAGCAGTTGCCTTTCTTCTTTGTGAATCAATATGAGGTCCATGGATAAAAAAACATGCTACAAGAACTAGTTATTATTAATGCAATTCAGATATGGAATGCACAGATGGTAAAATCTCCAGGATTTTAATGAACTATTGTAACAGAACATATGTAATATGACGTTATTATAACAGGCATTTAAATGTATAGTTAGTACATACAACATGACCTGTATTGCTCTCAGTAACTCCACTGGAATTATTTTGGATTGATGTCAGATAATACTAGGAACACAAAATAGCCCCATATGTGCAATGTGGTAAGGTTTTCATAGCAATGTTATCTTAACTATTGCCTGTCCTGTTTTTATCTCTATCTACCATTTAGTTCTGAGAAGAAAATAGAAACAGTACCTAATGTCAAAGCCTAAAATGCCTCTAACCAAGTATCCCTTACCTATCAAGATGAAATAGTGATCATGAAGTAGCAAGAACTTTTTAGGTGTTTTTTTTCCACTATATTCTGTAAAAATTATGTCTTTAATCACCTTATGCTAGACTTGGTAAGCAATTCATGCTTTGTCAGGAGAGCCACTCAGTTTCAGACTGTGAGTAGTATCTCTTCTTCCACAGTGTTTGAGTTCTGGACAAGATGAATTACATGACTAGGCGAAGGTGAAAAAACAAGACTGCAGCTCAAGCCACTGGCATCAGACATTACAGTCATAGACAGGTAATTCAGTAAAGGAGGAACATGAAGACACTATCAGTATGTATAATAATTCTAGCTCATCTAAAATATAGACTATAAAACACAAGTGAACTGACATTTAATATATGAGAGGCTGGAAGCAAGATATCAATTTCACATCATAAATTAGCCTTTGTGCTAGTGCCCAAAGATTTAGCTGATTACTCATTGCTTTCCCTTAGTACTTAAGCAGTCTTTTCCAAAGCAAGACAGTTAAACCACAAAAACGTACCGTAGTGTCCACAGCCCTGACCTTCCCAGCAGGAACGTGCTTTGGAATGGGTTCTTCTACTGATATCATCATGCAGCCTTCTGCTCCAAGAGTAACAATTATGAGCTTACACCCTCTTTCTAACAGCATGCGCCCCACCTTTTCAGCATCTTCAAGGTTGCCAACTGGGATGCCCGTTAAAATTTCTGCCTGAAAAACAGCCCACGCAAATGAAAATCATAATGTGACAGCATTCATTTTTGGACAACAGTTGCATTTGAAAACAGTATTTTTTAAAAATGTGTATTAGAGGATGATCATGAAACCCCTTTCTAAGCTGATATTCAGATATGTCTTGCTCCTTGCTGGAAAGCAGCATGTACTTCAGGCACAGCAGACTTATGGAGAGCAGCCTAGGCAGAGAGAGACACAGGAGGCATGGGTTCCATTCCAGCTTCTACAACTTACCTGGCATACAACCCCTAGTAAAATCACATTTCTCCCACATGCCTCTGTTTTTTCATCTATGAAATGGACACAATGACACTGTCTCGGCAAAAACATTTTGTGGTTTAATATGAAAAATGTTACACGGCAACTCAGTGACTATTGTTGAGAGATATTTATCACTAAGTAAGAAACTTTTTAAATACTTTTTAGAATTAATGTTAAGCTAGAAAGGAAAATTCTCTTTAAGGAAAAAAAATTGCTTAACTATGATCACTCTTTTTAGTTTTATTTACATTTTTATATGAGAATACCTAAATTTTATCTGAAGCCCTCATTGGGCAGAGGCCTATTACAAGATTATTATGTATTGTGTTATGGCCATGTCCATGTTAACAAGCTTCTGTCAACTTTGTTGGGCCTGTACAAACAGATAAACTCTTCTCCTAACAGATGGTGACCTTGTCAACTTCTCCCAGTTGGGTCTTAAAATTAATTTCTAGTTCCACTCAACTAAGAGCAAAATTCCCACAAAATCTGCAATGAAGACTCCAGAATGAAACATTTTCACCTCTTCATACATTTTCTCAATGGCATAGCCTTATCAAGTATCATGTGCTTTTTCACTTCTTTTTGGCAGGAAAGAGAACAAGAATGAAACAGGAAGAAAAGGAAGAAAAAAGTGTGTTTTCTCTGAAACAGCCTAGCAGGCAGTACTCCTGCATAACACAGTATCCCTTCAACTGCAAGTGAAGAGACACATTTTGCTGTCTTTACTAAATTTTGTCCTGCTTGCCTGAGAAAAGGGAAGTCTTACTGTACCTTGCACTACAAGGTTGCTGCTGGATCCCAAAGAATGCAGCCTGAAGTATTTTCAGAAAACTGACTTGGAGCTGAACACAACTTCCACACTCTTAGGGCTTATTTTCAGAGGAAAACTTACTTTGGAACCTATTCAGCAGCTAATCTCCTGACTTCTGCTGCATGGGCAGCTCGACTGCTTGGGAAACAGCTGCTGAAATATTTCAAACTACCTTCCTCTGCATGACTGAAATTTGAATTCAGTGCACATACTTCTTGATGTAACAAAACTGTAAACAATAGTGATTAAGCAACTGTTTCACGGAGCACAGGCCATGCCTCTAGTAAAGAGAAGGAGGGCACACAACCGGGGACAGGAACTACTACAGCCATCTACAAGCAAACCACCCCCAGCCGTGAGTCAGCGCCTGCTCACCACTGTCATTTCCTGAGTTTCAGTCTGACCCAGGCTAGAGCAGCCACCCTTAGGCTCTGAAGGGCAAGATTATGCCAACACATTCCCTAGAGTTATACTATCACTAGCAGAGTACTTACTGGTTTCAATTGTCAAACTTACATGACCAAGTTCTGCAGTCCCTAACTCTGACAAATGCACAAATGATTTCAAGCACTGTTGATCTGATCGCCGACGGGACTTGGTGGGTAAATTTGTGGGCCGCAGGGGCTAAGTGTGTTTAATATGCACACAAAATTCAAAATCCACGTTTTTTAACCACACTATCCCAGGCAAGAAGATAGTAAGCTTTAAATTATATGAAGGCAACAAAACCTGTCCAGTTTTCTCTTTGACATGTCCCCATGCTACTCGAACTTCTTTTGCAGTATAAACTATTTAAGCAAATTAAACATATTTCAGTTTGTAAAAGGTTATAAAAGTATTTTAAAGTGATAAAATTTGTTTCAGAAAGTATCTCACAAACCCTTTTGAATGCATCTTCTTGCAAGGAGTCAATGTACCAATAATGTTTTTACAGTAACTAAGGACGGATGATAAATACATTAAAATATGCATCTATATAACATAATCTATTCAAGAGTCTAAAGAGTCCATGTCTCTTCACAAATTTTAAGATCTCTGGAGCAGGAATATGCATTCCTGTATACAGAACACTGAGTACATCATGTTATAAGAATAAAAATGGATTAACACAAATCCTTGAATGAAACAGGTGAATGGAATTTCCAGTATACTTTATGAGGGGCAATAATTCCAAACATTTTATCTATATTACAAAGTCTGCAGGATGAAAGTGGATTTGGTTTTGGTAGAGAAACAATAAAATTAATATGGGTTTACTTACCTTATACTTCTGTAAGCTCATGAGCAAGGTAAATGAGTATTTAAATATAATGTTCTTCCTAATGAAAAACACATACTGTATGCTTAGCATTAAGACTGTGCTTCTCTTTTGTGCTTCCTATATCCCAAGTGAACAGGAATTTTTGCTTGTGTAGTGAAAGAATTGTTCTGGGACTGATATGTGAAAGGTTTAGCAGAAATCTTTCATCTTTACACTGCCTGCACTAACAAACAAAATTATTTTGAACAGACAGAGTCTGTATAAAAGTAGATCTTCAGTAGACCTAACTCATCTACAGCAGGATGGCAAAACTAAAAAACACTGGAACAAGCTGTAAGAGCCATAAAAGCAGCAGAAGCCAGACAGATTCTATGCCAATAATTAGAGATTGCAGTAAATGTCAACTGATGTTAAATACTGCGGTGAGTTTTTAAGTTCCTCCCTTCAGTAGAATCTTATTTAAAAAACAAACTGTGGTACAATTGAAGGAAATAACTAATGCTTATGTAAAGAAAAAATTAAATAACAATACTAAAAGCCCAATGTGGACATTTGCCATAGTACTTTAAAAAAGAGCAGTAAATTAAAAAATTTTTTTTTCTGTAGCTAGCCTCATAAAACTACTCAATTAAATAGACCTATTAAAGCAAGATGACATTCCACACAACTGCTGTCAGAATAATCTTATGATGGATATAATTAATCTACAAAGAATTTTCATAATTTTGTTTACAAGAGTGGTAGAAAAATCTAACTAAAGCTTTTAATTTCACTGATATGAAGGCTCTTGGCCATAGTCCTCAGTCATCTTAGTTAACACTCCATCTTTCCTTAGACTGCAGAGGATAGTTACAGTAAGTTGACACAAACCAGAACTGCTACAGGGAAAAAAAAAAAAAAAAGGCTCTGATTTTCCCCTACCCCTCCTGTCCACATGCCCATTCCCTTGTGCCAGCACAGCCATTTGTGTGGCCTGGAAACAAACTGGATTGCAAGGCAGATCTGTGTTAAAATTAACATCATCCTCAGTCCTACATCAACACCAAAAGTCAATCCAAAACAATTAGCTTCTTTCAATAGCAATACTAGTTTACACTGGCTAAAAGTGAAAATGATCCTAGCGTACAAACATTTGCCAATTGTTCCTAGCTGTGGTGCAATTTGGGCAGCCCACGGCTTACACAGACACTTTCAGGGAGATGTCTGGATCCTCTGCTTGGCATTCACAAGACCAAATATGCAGCATTGTTTCTATTTTGGGGATCTCTGGCACAAGTAAGACACTGACAGACCACAGCGTACTGCAATGGAAGGTCATCAAGACAGTCAGGGGACCAGAGACCAGGACATACAAGAGCAAGCTGGGAGAAGCAGACTTGTTATGCCTTAAGAACTCATGGCTAAGGGAAAATCTAATTGCTGTCTGAAGGAATTTAATAGGTGGATAAAGAGAAAATGAAGCCAGAGTTTTATTGAAGGTGCATGGGGATGGGGCTAGAGACAACAAGCACAAACTGGAACACGGGAAATTCCAGTATTAGGACAAGCTTTTTCACCACAAGGGTGATGAAGCAGTGAAACAGGTGCCCAGAGGTCATGCAGTCTCCAGCCTTAGAGATTCAGAACTTGACTAGACAAAGTCCTGAGCAATCTGACCTCAAGTAGCCATGCTTCACCACAGTGTTGGACTAGAGACATCCAGAGGCCTGTTCCTAACCTCTGCAATCCTCTGATTCTCAGCAAATATAAACCAGGGAAATAACAAGAAGTGTTAAATCTCTGGGGAGCGGTCTACCATTTGGCCTGTTTTTTGTACACCTAGCACAATAACAACTTTGCAAATGTTGCCAGGTGCTGCTGGAAGAGAAAGAATAAATAATAACAGGGAAATTGATCCAGTTTTAAGGCTAATCCATCTAAAACTACACATGATAATTTAAAATATTTTGAATTTCAAATATTTAAACACAGTAAGCCAGTTGGATACAAACTTGCCTTGTACCTTAGGAGATTTCCTTGAGAATGACAAAACAAGAACTCAGTCTCATTAATTCTAACACATGTTAACAGTCCCAAAGAAGTAGTATAACAGATTTAATGTATAACCAATTGGAAGATCAGGCCACAAGCCAAGCTAGTTCCAGTTGTTTCAAATTATAAAACTTTTACATACATACAGACAGAAATACTTATCGTGCTAGAATAATTAAAAACCGATTGAAATGAATTGGCCTGAAGCTATTCCTTTCTCTCCCCAAAGTAACATCTTTCATTTTAGACTAAATAAGGGAAATTTCATAGTTTCCAGCAACTGATAAAATCGGGTTTAGAACAAAGTTGGAATTAAAATATACTGTGAATTGCTGGCAACTTCAGCGTAACGGCAGAATAGCAGCTCTCCATCACTTAAAGCAGAAAAGGCAAATTCAGGAGATATTATGAAATATTTTATTTATAATACTTTATAGAAGGACCTCCTTTTGTATTGATTTCTAGAAATATCAATTATATTTTCTTTAAAAAGATTATCCTTAGTATTAATCTCTCTATGCCAATAAGAAGTATCTTAAATGTCCTTATCCCAGACTACAGATAAGAGTTTCATAAACTTCATAATCTCTGAATCTCACAAAAGTCAATATTGTCTCAATTTTGGACATACTAACAAAATTTTCCTTTACTAATATTTCTTAAAAAAAATCATCTAGCTTTTGGTAATAGACAGTACACTTTAAAGGAAACAGTAGGAAAGTATCTATTTTTCCTTATATTTTTTGGTACATCTTACAGTTTTATTTAACAAAATCAGCAATTAACTTACATTTAGCTCTGCTGCTTTCTATTGTTGAATCTCCAAAGAATTCTTATAGTATTTAATTAAATCTCTGCTAGGCCTTCTTTAGATTACAAGTCTGATACCCATTTTACATTAGGGAGAAAGTAGTTCCCAGTTCTGCATTAAAAATAATTTGACAAACTTCATCATTCACTGCAACCATTTAGGAGTTTTCTTCCTCCCAAAAGGTTCCTCAGTATTCTTTGAACGGAGAAGCAGCTGTTCTTCAAAATGTTTAGGACCAAACTGAAATCGCTGATGTGCGATGTATTTTGGTTCCTAACCTGCAGGGCCGTGTAACTGCACGCACTAAACATGAAAAACAACACATGAACGGTATTGACATTGTGGTTATGCCTAGAGCCATCTGCAGCAAGGAATCACACAAATACCTGGGGAAAAAATGGTAAGTATTCCAAAGAGCTCATCCCATACAGGGTTGTCTCGCTTTCAATATTCATAGGTGACTGAAAAGAACAACCATTAGTTTTTACCAAGATGACATTGGATACATTTATTTTTTCATTAGAAGAATTAAGGGAATGGTGAACTAGCACATTCCTGCACAAACCTCAGGGATTAGGCTGCGCTGCATCTGGGAATTAACAAACTAGTCTCAACAAGTTTGATCTTTCTGGGAAAAGATAAAACTGAACTACAGGCTAAGCAAAGAAAGAACTGATAACCTTGCAAGATTTGTTCTGACTTTTTTTGTGCACGAACCACATAAAAAGAAAGTAATGGCAGACATAAAGAAAATTGTTATTGCAACAAGCAAGAGTGAAAAGAACAGCTTGTCAAGAGCCTTCTAGACAAACTAATGGTAGATAATTCAGATAGTGTAATTTTGTTTGCTTCTCTCTAGCACATAAATCCATAAGAACAAGCTGTGCTGTTATACCAGATACCAAATGTGATTTCATTGAATCCCAAAGCATTTAATGAAAGATGGAGTATAAAGTCTTGATGTTGTCTTTGATATTTGCATATTTGGGAGCCAACATCCCATGGCTGACACTACAGCTGACATGTTCCAATTTTTATTCCTTGACAAAGGCATTGCAGATCAAACCCCCTGACCTTCATGGCTGTAAACAGCAGAAACTTCTGAGTCAGTAATAATTCAGCTAATCACAAGTACTACCCCCTTTTTCTCATCTTTAAAAATACAAATACTCCACACAGTGTATTAGTTATCTTAAGCTAAGTGGCTGGTGTTCTGTTCTACAGCCAACACAATTTCTGTCACAAACATACTATTCATGTATTATCCACAAACCACAGGATTTTATAATTTAAAAGTAGTTCTTGGTGAACAAAAAAGATAGGGATGTTTTGGTAAAACTGTGATAAATACTTGTAAATGTAAATTACTAAGAAAGGCAAACCAATCAATAAAAAAAATCCATGTAAATTTAATCTTGTCTTAGCACATACATGAATTAAAATGAATGTCTTAGAAGCAGTTGCACTGGACAGCTCTAAAGAGTTCATCTTTAAACCCAAGATGATTTATCAACTATATAAAATATTTAGTAAAGATAGAGAAGAAACATACGTTGTTTTTTTTCTGGTAGTACCTAAAAATCCCAAATAAAAAAAGAAAGATCCCAAAAGGTGTAAGGCATGAACATAAATAGGATTTTGACTAGAAGCAAGTTATTTGAGACTTAGAAATACCAAGCAGGAGAGGCAATGGAGCTGGAACAGAGCATCTCAGGAATGGGGGTGTTAGCAGGACATTTAATAAATTTTGCCATAGAGAATAATAATGTTTTCAAAAATCCAGAAGAATAACCATAGTGGCTGAGAACAGAAGTCCATCTTATCCAAATGCTCATTTATAACTCTGACTGCCCATGGACACAGAGGGAAAAAAAATAAAAGTAAAACGAACATTTTTCCAGTATATGTTTGGGATCATCAAAGTCCTAGGTACTTCCTGATTTAAGATGTCAGAAATACATATGTAGTTGATTGAATAGATAAAGTTGAAAAAATTAGAATTATCTTTAAGATTTGTAGATTTAACTTGTTGCTTTAAGTGCCATACAGAGATGTGAGTGGTAACCTTTATTTGGGTATGTAAACATTTATCTCCATATCAAGCTTCTCAAGTGTATTCATTACAGAAATCTGAAATTAAAGCAACTCATGAAAGAAAACAGAAAACAGATGGCATATGAACATATAACAATTACTAGAAAAATAACTTCCAAACTTGTGATATAAGAAAAACAAATGCTTCATTTTTCCTCTTTTCTCAGCAAAAAGAAAGGAACAATGGCAATAGTTCATCTCTGAAAATCAATTCAACATAAATCAGACAGAGAATAAAATCAAACAAAATTGATTATTACATTCATGCTAATGCAATTGATTTCATTGCAAAGTTTGAAAAGGCTATTGCTAAAAGCAAAAATATTTATGTGCCTTTCTTGTACTCAGAATATGCTGTAGGAATCCTATAATTGGATTTGTGCTCCCATGATATGGCTGACAGGAACTTCCATAGGTTTAGCATTTCCATAAATTCAGAAGACAGAAGCCTCCTCAACAGTAGAGAGCATAACTCTGTGCCTGACTTGTGTACAGTGTTCCTTGCTATCTTCACATGATAATTATTTGCAAAAGGAAAATAGCTGAAAAGAATGCAAACTGTACCCCCAGCTCTGCAGGAAAGGTAGATGAGTGAGCAGGAATCTATTATAATTATACACCTGTATTTCTTGTTCTCCAGATAGAAGTAATTTTCTTTTCTCCATGTGGTGATAATAATAATAATACACTCTGGCTCTAGCATGCTACACTTCTCAAAGAAAGTCTCCTTCAAGACTGTCCTCTAGCAATGAAGTAGAACAAAGGGAAAACTTGAACATGTGTGTTGCAAAGAGCAATGACAGAAAAGTCAGGAATAGCCAAGTAATGAAAACCAAAGTTTTGTTTCCAACATATGGGGATAAGTTTTCACAGGGGAAGAGAAATTTACAAGTGGCATTACGAAAAAAGCAATCAACTAATGACATTTACTAAATATTGGTAGAGTATGGGTGTTCTCAGCCCAAAATATGAGACATTGCACCATTTAGCCAATCCAGAGGCATAGTCCAGGCATAAGTACTTTCTGAAAACATGAAGAAAACACCTTATTGATGGTCTTCCAGACCCTTGAACAAGAATAAATATTTGCCTTAGCATTCTTTTCATCACACAGAATTGAGTTATGATTGCTGTTGGACCATGCCTGAGCTGCAAATTTTATCAGTGCCAGTTATCCTGAAAACTTTGGTTTCCAGAGACTGAGGAGACATGGCATCTCCCACCTTGCTGTTTTGCTAATTCATGAATCCTATGTAGTATCTGAACTTGGCAGATACATAACAAAACATCCCAGAATAAAATTCAGATGTCTTTTTGGGTTACTTAGACTGATCCTTACATGTTAGAAGACTTGCAGACTGAGAACTTCTGGTATGGCTTGTCATGGGGTTTAACAGGAATTTCAAAAGAGGGTAATTAAGAAGAACTTACTCTGACAGACACCGTCATCTGACAAAAAATGCTATAAGTAAGTAGGGCCATGTTTTTCGCTTAGCTCTTCGCCATCCTCTCCACTGAAGGTATCATGTTCATTTCAGAAAGTATTCCTTAGGGATAACTTTGACTATGATCAAGGCACTTCTTCTATCTACTAGGCTATTTCTCCTACATTCCTGTTTATATAAAGAGAGGGTGAGGGGAAGGAACACAGTATGCCTAATGCTAATAGGAAATTTAAACAAAGCCCTATGAGAAGAGCTTAATTTCTCTCTTGTGACAAAAATAATTGCCTTTGGGAGAAATAACACACTTGAATTAGAAGACAGAGGGAAAGGATGGGGAAAAAAACCCCAAAATGGAAAACATAGAGTTGAAGGCCGGAGAAACAGATTCACTGGAAACAGATCTGATAGGATCAGGCATATGAAGCTACTATTTACCACTGAGTGCAGCATGTGTGCATCACCTCCTGGCAAGTAAGTTTAAAACTGCCAGAACACTATGGCTAGTGCATTCCTGATAGTCACATCAAGGGACTGAAGAACAAGGTCAAAGAACTATTTTAATATCTACCACTCAATGAGAACATTTAAAAAGTGTTCTTTCATGGATTTGTTTTGCTCATTTACTTTGTAAGGAAGGTTAGACCCAACTTTCCTGCTGCAAATAACTAATTTAATTTTGAGTGTAAGCGAAAGGTATTCTAGAATACCTCTCTTTCTTGGTTACATCAGGAATCAAATCTGTCACCTCCAGAAGTCCTAAGTAAGAGAAGCATGGCTCAATTTTCCTGCTCCCTATGCTGCACTTCTAAGAAGAGTATCCCTCTGACATTTTACTGCTTAAGACTCCTCCTTTAATATGATATATGACCATTACCTCCGTTTCATTGCAGCAGAAGATATCAGAATAGGTATAAAACTGTGGATCTAGGTCAGCAAGGGCTGGAGCTGGATTAAATAAAGTCTTTACTGAAAAAAAAGAAAAAAAAAGAAAAAGAAAGTCTAAATCTGTAGGGGTTTAGATTCGTAAACCATCACTTGAAATACCAGTGTTTAATTCATGGCCTCATGTGTTTATTATTAACACACAAATGACTCAGTTTCTATGTCCTTGTTTTACGCAACTGCTAAAAACTTCTCAAATTCATGTGCAGGCACCTGTCATGATGGGAACACGACAGAACAGTAACAGAAAAAATAGCAAAGAAATTATTAAATTTAAAAAAAAGAGTAAAAAGCCTTATAAAGCAATGCAATTTGTTTAACTGATGATGCTTCTTCCAGGATATTAATAAGTTTTAAAAGAACTGATTTAGTTCTAGAATTTTTTCAGTGTGGTTATCTGAGTTCTGTGCATCAAGAATCATGCCTTATGGAGTAATGAAGGGCATGTCCAGACAAGGAGTTAAATGTACTTCTGAATGTGTTACCTAACTTGTTCAAACTGCCACATTATAAAACTGTAGCATAGACAAGGCACTGTATATTTTTAATATGCTATCTGGCAAAGCTAGACCTAAACTTAACATGTAGTAGAATATGTCAGTTAACCTAACTTTAAGCTGTAGTAGCCTAAGGCCCCTTGTAACACCAGAAAAGGTTTGTCATGAGGACAGTGTGACTTACTCACTGTTAACACAGGAAGTCTGCAGCCTTGGATTCTCACTTGGCCAATTTTATGATTAATACTTGTGTCTTAACCACAAGGCTATAATTTTTAAATAAAGCAGACACTCTTACTTCAGAAATATTCCTTACAGTAAATGATCAATTGTTCCAATTTGGATGCATAAATTTTCGGTCCTGAACACATATTTAGACTGAAAGCTACAAAGTGTAATTGTCAGACACCCTGAATGCTTCTGAATCCCAGTTAATGCTCCAAAAGACAAAGGTGCACAGAGACTTCTGAAATCTGAGTATCAGGAAGTTCAGAAGTTAAGTGATCAATATTCTGCAAGTTTTAGCCTTTGACTGTACAACTTTATCAGGCCTTTCTACCTGCCTTGTTAAAAAGAGTATTAAACCAACAAAGACTTTTGCTCAGAAATTGGAAAATGCCAGGATTAGGAATTCCAATGAAATCTTAATTTGGCTCCCTTATATTATTACAATACAGTATGTATTATAATAAACTCTTTAATTATATGATCACATACCACTGAAAAACAGCATGTGATCACATAATTAAAGACTGCAATATAATACATATGCAGAAAGGAGACAAATTAAGGTTTCACAGTTAATCTTAACTCCTGCATTTCCTATTTTCTGCAACCCTAATAAAGTTTTCTTATACACAAATCTTTAAGGTGTACCTTCTTAAGAAACAAACAAACAGTACATATCGGAAAACAAACTCTGTCATGTGGTATCATACTGACATTTATATGGGTCAGAAGCAGTATTGGAAGTGTTCCAACTTGGGTTTTCAGTCATATTTACCATTAACAGAGTATAATATACTATTATGAATGTACTCTCATATTTAATATCTGCTGAACAGAGTGGGAGATAGGAGAACCCTGAAATCCTCTTTCAGGCTGTGAAAAAGGGCATGGCTTGTGAACAGGGTAATGTTTGGTTCTTCTGAGAAACACCAAATTGTCTTCTGCACAAATTCTTTCATAGAAACAAAGAATGATAGAGTGGTCTGGATTGGATGGACATTCCTCCTTACCCTGTCACTATGTGCTCTTGTAAAAAGTTTCTCTCCATTTTTCTTGGAGGGACCCTTCAGATACTGGAAGGCTGCAATTAGGTCACTCCTTAAGCCTTCTTTTTCAGACTGAACAATCCCAATTCCCTCAGCCTTTCCTCATAGGAGAGGCGCTCCCAGGGCTGGATGCAGCACTGCAGGTGGGGTGTCACCAGAGCAAAGGGGCAGAATCCCCTCCCTCACTCTGCTGGCCACGCTGCTTTGTATGCAGCCCAGGACGCAACTGGCTTTCTGGGCTGCAAGTGCACACTGCTGGGTCATGTCCATCCTCTCATCCACCAGCACCCCAGGTCCTCAGCAGTGCTGCTCCTGAGCTGTTCACCCCTCAGCCTGTGCTGATACCGGGGGTTGCCCTGACCCAGGTGCAGCACCTTGCACTCGGTCTTGTTAAATGTCATGAGATTCCCACAGGCCACTTCTTGAGCTCTTTCCATTTCTCTCCCTTTTCCAAGACCCATTCTCCTCACCTTTTTATTTTTTATGTCTCCTCGCATAGGCACTAAGCAATTGTAACCTTTTTCACTGACCTTTTACCACATTGTATCTCTTTATGCCCCCTCTCTGCTTTCTTTTTCTCACTTCTAGTGCCCATAGCCTATTCCCTGCCTCTATATCCATATTCCAATCACTACTCAACAAATCCTAATTTGTTCCAATTTTGTTCCCCCTTCAGCTTCTCCCTTCCTTCGCCCTCTGCCACCCCCAAAAATCAAGCAAATCCCTCCCACATTTCCCTTGTCTGAAAGTTACTCTCCCTCCCCAGCATTCCATCCATCTTTGTCTCTTCCGTATTTAAATCAAGTAGGCTCCTGTTCGGGGCCTCCAGAGCCTACAACAGATCTTTAACAGTATAAAAGAAGTTGCCTAAAACCAAATTCACTGGTTTACACTGAAACTCATGCTGTCCAAATGGACAATTGCCTTTGTGGACAGACTCTCGGGGTAAGCTAGATGTGAAGCCCTTAACAATTTTCTGAAGTCTGTGTGAAAGGTACTTATTTTCCAAAGGCAGATAATAAAGTCAGGCAGGTTTCCATACCGTTGAAAGGTCTATCTTTAAAACAAAGTTCACCTGCTATCAAGTCTAAAGTAAATTTTAAGGTAGCCAGTATTCATAATTTAAAAGGAGGTAGGGTGGGAGGCATTTTCCATTGCCTGGTTTCTGCAGCCACAATGCTTTGGCAGAAATTACAAAGAGTTTAATGCAGCCCAAGATTAAAAAGCTGAGGCATCTGAAAAATAGATCCTTTACAAGTGACACAGAATATTAACTCAGGCTGCTTCCAGGTCATTCTTCACTACAGTATTAATATGCTATATGAATATGCCACTCATATGGCATTATCAAGCATCTTTTAAGAAGTCTATCTTTACAGAAGCCCAAAACCTGTGCCAAAGACTTTGATAGACAATATCATTTTGCCCACCAATGAAGTGATCCCTCTCTTGGAAGCAGCAGCAGCTTCTCACCATCAGCCACTAAAAACGTGTAATTGTCTAGTCAGATTTCCACTACAATTTATACCTACTTCAGAATCCTTCCTTCCTTCTTTCTCTCTCACTTTTATTTTTTTCAGTAAGAATGAAGAAAAACAAGCAAAAAACCTATTGAAACAGAGGTTTGAGGCATCTGGGTATGCATCTGTTTTAAACAAAAATAGTCAAATGCACATTCTAACATGCAGTACTACATTATACATGAGACTATTGGAGACTAAAAGAAAGGAAACTGCGTTAAAAATTTACTCTTGGCTACAAATAGATTTTTACAGTGCCACAGTGTCAGCGGTTTACTTAGATTTGATGGCACATGACATTTGAGCATGTGTAGCCTATTGCCTTAAAGCAGAAGCAACCAAATTTTCCTGATAGAAGAGCTGCACAACGATAGCACACTGACAGCAGAGAACTATAGCTGGCCCACAGTTAACTATCATCTTTTCTTGATATATTGTGCTGTCTACAGTTGCCAAATGCTTGCATGCCTGTTCCATGTATCAGGTTTGAATTTTTTCAATTGCCTTTTAAAAAACCCTATCTTTTCTTCTGTCACTGACTGGCATCTTGCCATAGGAGGGTGACAAAAGTGTGAAGCATCTTGCCAAATCTGTGCATAGAGTTAGAAGTAGACTAAATAAGTCATGGATATTGACTCATGACTCAATTATAGTCCGTTAACCACTAGATTAAGAATGCTTTTATCCATTTTCATACAACATAATGAAAAAATACAGTAAGTTTTGCTCTCTGTCCTCCCTCCTTCCCCCCGCCCCTAAGATTTTAAGCATTTCAGGTGTTACTCAGTTTTTTAAAGTTTTCAATTTTTATTTAGATTTGCACAAACCTGGTTTTGACATTCCAAACTGAAATCAAAATAATTCTTCCCCATGCACAGTTCTGTTCATAGAGATGATGACTACTATCCCTAGGTTCCAGGGCCCTCTCTCCCAGCCTCCCATCTAATGTTGCTGCTTAAATTGGCATGGAACACACAAACACGATGCATAAAGTTCTGTTACATCTGACATGTGTACTAGTGCATGAACACCAGTGATCACAACAGGTGCACAAGAGATCATGGTGCAAAAGGAGAACTGAAGAGCCAACAATCCCAGGAAGCTGTGATCTATTGGAGCCAAGTTGGGCCCAGCTGCAAGGAGCTAGCTTGTTCTGATCCCAGTTCCATCACTGATCTGCTGCATGACTGATAATGCTATGAGCTGTCCCCTTCCAGTCTTATCTTCTGGATATATGGGAAAAACATTGTTTTAAATCCCATATAGATGCCTCACTTGCATAATTATTTACTTAGTGTTCAAATACTGTGGTAATTGTGCTTGAGTAACTGAAAGCATTACAGGCACTTAACAAAAACATTATGTTGGTAACGAAACCCCATCCTATTCAGGCAAAATGTCAGCTTTCATCTACCTATATGCTACACTGAAGTAACGATGCCCTATATTTAAAAGTACAATACAGTAACAATTTACAAATAATTTCACAGACCGTGACTGTGTCTCAATGGCGTCATGCCCAAACACACTCTAGGAATTTTGGTTAAGAAGAAAAAACATTTTTATTTTAAGAATGTCAACTACTGTATAGAAAACCACAGCCATACCTACTGCTATGCCGGGAGAACACAAACATAAGCCTGGTTTTGAGGTCATTTCATTCACTTTACTGTGTGTGCAACTTTACTGACTTGCATTCATTATGCTAGTTCTGCTCCGGAATAATACCAAGGTCAGGACCATAGCTCCTGACCTTGCAACATTATGTTGTATTTAGTCACAGCATGAAAATAGGTGGAAAGGCAGCATCAGACTTATACGAGGAGATTATAAGGGTATGAGTTGATTGGCCATTCAAGGTAAACACTGCAGAATTTTAAAACTGAATCCAGTTTTCATTAGCATAGCATGAATTTGGTGGCTATTGTTTCAATTCTAAATAAAACTAGTATGACAGAAACCAGAATAGAACACAGGATCTTTATTTAGAAAGCACAATAAAGAATATTTTTCATGCAGCACAAATGAAAGAGACAGAACGGCTTATGTCAAATTACCTCCACTGGCACGTGCCATTTTCAGAGCTTCAAGAGAAACAGCAGGGGTTATTTCTAGCTGGCAAACAAGCACTTTGGCTTTACAGATGACATCAGAAGCCCTCTTCAAGTCTTCAAAATTTAAAAGCAGGTTGGCTCCTGGAACTATGACAATAACATTCTGTCCTAAAGAGAAGATATTGTGGTTTTTACATTAGCATTTGCAATAAAGTATGTAAAACAATTCCTTGATTTTTTTTACAATATATTTTAGATGAGTATTTCAATCTATTTTCAAAAAAATCGCCATTAAAAATGTATGCATTGCTAACATTTTCAAATATTCAACATTTTCAGAGGATAATCAAGAAGACCAATGGACTAATGAATGCTACACTACACAACAAATGCCCTATATATTTATTTGGGAAAAATCATGTATGGGCATTCCCCAGTCTTATTTTGGCCTTGTCTATGAACTCTAAATAAGCACTGTAGTAGTCACAGTGGAGATGGTGGATACACACCAAGGCTTATTTTTCCATTTTCCTAAAATATTCCAGTAGCATTTGGAAGAGAAAAGCATCAATTCGATTACTGAATTCATATGCCAAAAATTTCTCATCAGCTGGGAATGAAGAGTATTTCACAGAGGTATTAGTATTTTTTAGATTTCAGAGAAGCAGGCTTGTACCATTTACCCGAGACATTTCAAATTATGGCTCTAAATCATCATGAAAACCAGAAGAAGCTTGTCACCGAAACCAGAGAGGTGATGCCTGTGCCTAAGGAAACCTTTATCAGAAGTGAGTGAAGAAGCGGGTGACAGCTTATTCTGCATTTAAAGCTGGCCAGGTCTAAGCAAAGCTATGCGTGCAGAAGCACAGCAGTGTCTCAAAGCACGTCTAAGATCCTTTTCATTCTTGTAGTTTGTTTAACAGTTAGGTGAGGCTCATTTACAGTAGGTTCCAAATATTCTTTTGTTTTTCTTCAGACACACAAATCACCTTTTATTGCAGCTTTTTTTTTTTTTTTTAAATCTCTATTATAACACTTAGAGACCTTCAGGCATGGGTGCCTTCAAATTAAAATTTATTATTAATCACTCAGGTATTAAATTCAGTAAGTCAGTTGTTCCTTGATTTACAGGCTCAGTCCTCCCCCGCTGAAGATTCCTTTAAGGACTGCCAATCATTAAAGGCTACCAATTCTGTAATGAACTGAATTACTCTGTAAATAAATATTTATGTTTTTAAATACATTATTTTTATTGAATGTGACTTCAAAGTCCTTTGAATAAGAGACGTGCAAAGCTTCTCTCCCTAAATGTGTTCTGAAAAGAAAGCAGGACAATGGAAAGAATAATAGTGAGCTCAGAGGGAGGAACCCAAGCTTTCCAAAGCAATTCTGCTGTCAATGGTTTGGTACAGAACAGCTGCAATATGAAAAGCAAAACCTCAGCACTTAAAGCCAACGCCCTGCTTTTCAACAGACAATGATGGGCATCTTGGATAAAAAAACAAAAGAAAGGAAAACAAAAAACCTTCTGCAACAAGTAAATGTTACCAAAGATATCTGAATCGTGTTGAGAAAACATTCAAAGGCAAATTGCACCTATTTTGCTAAGCATTATTTTGAAAGCTTCTAGGGTGCAGCAGTGCAAACAGCAAAAGGCAGGGAATCAGTGGAACAAAAATCTAGTTAATTTCTGCCCCGGACTATGTGCTTCCTAGAATCTCAGACTCCTAGAATCTCAGACTCTATCCACATGTCTTGCTGCATTATCTTGCTGAACTATTCAGCTGTGCTGACATGTATATTATTATAAGACTTTAGAGCTAATGGCCCAAGGCAATGAGGAGGGCTGTTTGCTTAAACCCATATGTGCAAATTCAAGGTAGACCATGCTGCAATGGATCACAGTCTGAAGCTTTTCTTTGTAACTACAACATGTCAGAGGCATAGAGCCTGCTTTCAAACCTGCTAGGGAAGTGCAGGACCTACTACGGTGCAACTCTCTGGACCTGCTTAACCCAAGCTGGAGGGGAAACTCCACATTCTCTTTTCAGCTACATATACCACATTAACTGAACGTCAATAGTCACCACAGACTTACACCAGGGTGTATGAAGGCAGAATCTGGACCCACACACTCAAAATTAATACCAAAATTTCATATTAACAGCAACCATTTTGTTGACAGCAAGTATTTCTTGCCAGGGAAATCAGATGGGAAATCAGCACCAGGGATAACAGAGTTAAAGACAGATGGCAAAGAGGGGTGGGATTCATCTTGTCCAACATGAACTAATTTTTTAAGTTAAAAAAAATTTCCACATATCAGAAAAGTCTAAGACAACTAATTTCTAAAAATTATTTTTCTAAGTTCCTTCAACAAGAAGACACAAATATTTTCAGAGGCTTCCTTAGTCTACATATCTTAGGTACCTTTCTGAGAAGGAGATAATTTATTGTCAAGAAAGGTCTATGTATCTCTGTTACCTTTAGGCAAAGCTGTATACCTAACTTTTAAAACCACTGCAGTGAGGTAAACATTACCTACTTTAAGAATGAAAATGACATACTTAGTGCATTACTGTTAATTCCAAAATATCTTTTGTTTTTAGACTAAAAATCTCAGTTTTGATGGGAGCATGTATATAATTTTAAGTTTTGCAGACATCGGTTAGAATATTAAGGGCCACATTCACAGTTGCTATAAGCTAAAATAGCTAATGAAGCTTGTAACTTGTACAAGCTTACACCAGATGGGGATTGGGTCCAATCAATGTGAATGCTGCTTATGTAAATACTTATGTCCTCAGTTGGGCTTCTAAACCTGATACTGCCACTTCTTAGTAAGACAGGTAACTCAAGGTAGACTTTTTTTACAAGGGTCATTTTATAAAGTGTCACTGGATGAGAAGTGCTGGTGGAAAAATTGGTGTCAAACCCGTAAACACCACAGTGCAATAACCATCACTCTTACAAATTGGATGACGAACCTAAAAAACATCAGTAGTGCTTAGAATTCCCCAAAATCTTCAACAGTGCAACTGCAGAGCTTGTGCATAATAATTCATACAGAAAAAAAGATTGTATTTGTGACCAGAAAAGAATGTTATTAGAAAAGCATTTGCTGCCAAATCACACAGTTCATGAATATGAGGGCAAGTTCTGGGTGTGTTACGATATCATCATTTCTGTGCAACCACTTGGTAGAAGTATTGAATAGTCTTGTACACAAAACATTTAAGTTCATGATGAATGTTAATAACATAGAAAGTCTCTAAAATTTAGGTGATATTTCTTCATAAACCTGAAGGTTCAAAACAAAGATTTTTCCTCTTTGGAAAGTATAATACAAACAAGTTGGCATATGTATTTTACGTTTGCTTTGTTTATTTAGCCTTATCTAAATATATATTTTGAATGTCTTTATACTAGTAGTGCTTTGGTACTGAAGGTACACTCACAAAGTAATGTCTATTCACAGTTCATGAATGATTAATAACCTTAATCATAAAGCCAGCACAATGCCTATCTCAAGTGAGGGTTATCTCACAGTGTTCCATGTAAGTCTGAACTTGCAATAATCAAGAGAACTTTAGTCATGACCTGCCAATCTCTGCTGTCCCTCCACTGAATTTTTACTGTGAATATCGAAGTTGTTGGACTTGTTCAAACCTCTAGTCCAGTCAGGCCAGCAAAATGGCACCACTGAGTCAGTAGTAGACATGGACAAAGCTGCAATAAACCGCGGAGGTAATCATGCAAAAAATTACCCATAAAGAAGTTTTTTTCTTCCCTACATGTGTATGTGGAAGTACAACACACATCATCACTTTATAGAGTTCTCACCATCCAGTAGCACACTGTGAGCAGAAGGTGTGCTAAGTGACAGAGCTAGTGGCAAGAAGGCAGGCTGAAAGGGGAAACAAAACCTGGGGTTCAAAGTGCTGTAATGCACCTCAAAGAAAATGTGTTAAGAAAAGCAGGTGGATGTACCAGCTTTTATCCTTAAGAGAGAAAATGCAGATTTGAAGTGTAGAGGGTCCTGATATACTGAAGCTTGTGTTTAGTCAAAACTTCACAGAAAAGGAAGTCGCGTGAAAGAGAGCAACTAAAAGGAAGAGGTCCCAGCAAGATTTCTGCACAGATTTCTGAGACCACTCAGAGGGAATTTTTACAGGATCTCTGGGCCACACACTTTCCAGTGCAGCACTATAAACTTGTTAAACATCTGTCCACTATTTTGCATTAAAGCAGAGATTTAATCTCTCTTTTATTGAAACTATATTGTATTGCACCAGAACATAAGGCAACTTTGAGAGTATCAAATATGCCTGACAAATTTCAAATTTTCAGAACTTTGCCAATTACAATAATTTGTGAATCACAGTAGTGCAATTCACTAGCCAGTAAAAACCTTACCAGAAATTCTGCAGTACCAGCTAGACAGTGTAACATCAGGGAAAGTTTACTTCAGAGCCTCCTCTGACTGCTCTCTAGTTTTCTTTTCTCTGCCTTTACTCATACACCCTCTACTTGAGTATCTCTCCTACTTCTGCCTGTGATTTTACTCAGTTGATTTAAGTTGGTTTTTTTCCCCAAGTATCAATACTTGTAAAGAATCGGTAAGAAAAGGGGCAGATTAGGTGTGTGAAAATACAGCAATTAAAACTTGGCAATTTAAAGAGATGATAGCTATGGTTTTTATTTTTCTTATTGTCTTAATACAAAACAGCATTACCAGCCCCAACTTCAAATGCTTCCCTTTTAGGTATAATTTGAACTAGCAGAAATTACCTCAGTCCATTCACTGCTGTGGTGTTCCAACTATGCCAGCACAGCCACTGCAGTAAAACATGCATGTGTAGACAAGCCCTTTGAAAAGTGCTGTAAAACCTGTTTAGGTCAAATCAGCCAGGTTTCTACAGGGAAAAAAAAAAAGTGCCTCTTGCAACAGCAAAGCACATAAATGCTGCTATTTTATTGCAATTTACTCAATTCAGGCACCAGATGGTTTTTGGGAGAAGTAACAACAAGAACCATTACCAATTCTGTGCATCTGTTTAGTTCTGACCAGGTTTGCTCCTCTATATTTTAAATGAAATCTGAAGCCAGTGCTAACTTAACATAGGATTTTTCAGTTTCTCAGGGACACAAACTACCTGACTTTATGCATCATTCCTCTTACTATGTGAATCACAAGACTAAGAGACACCCTTCACACTGTCACTAACAGCTAAAATATCCCACTGTGAACCTCATGGCCCTGAACAATCAATTTCCCTTTCCTGTGCTTACGAAGGTTTTACATCCACAAAATTGTTCAGAAAAATTTATTGTGCTAAAATTATAACAGGTCCTCCTTGGTTCATTCAGGTTTAGACTACATTTATCTTAGTTGGCCATGCATATGAATTGGGAAGTAATAAAACTGGTTCTTATTCAACTACTCTAGACAGCAAGTCTAGTGCAAAACACAAACAAAACAGTGAAGCCTGGGAGTGATACTGGATTCTCACTCTCCTATTTACAGTAGCCATAGTGACTGTACATGGCATAAGAAAGAAGTGTTAAGCATTGCTGTGGTAAATTACATTCTGATCCAAACCAAGAGAAGGAGGTGGAAGTTAAGAGGCAGGTACCCAGGTTATCCAATGTATTAGTGCTACCTTATTTCTGAATTAGAGCTGTCATTCAAGGCTTTGATTCATCTTACTTAGGGAAAATTAAACACACATCGCCAACTAATTTGCCCAACTCTCCTGAATGTTCCTGTGTAGACTTGCCTTTAGTCACAATTCCTTTCTAGGTTTGCTTCTTGAGTAAATAGTCATGTTTCTGTCCCCATTTTGAGATGTAGCCCAATGTACTACCATCAGGCTATACAGAAGGTTAAGTTGATGTGTCAGCTCAGCCACAGTAACTGTTCAAATGAAGGCTCTTAGCAGCACCAAAATCGAACCACACTTAAATTGTTATGTTTGCATAAACTTTATCAGTCCTGAGCTCTTATATTTTGACCCAGACATACATACTTCTTTTAAGACCTCCCAATAACACAATTTGCTTGAAGAAAAGATTGAAAGTTTGCTGAGGATAATTTAGCAATTTTGAAAAACAATACGAAAACAAGTCAAATCTTTGAATCTTACCCTGTAATATCAGAGTAAAGGCACAAGCTAAGGAAAACATGGAAAAATATGCCATTTGACTACATCACTGCACACGCAACTTGGGATCAAGAACTGTGGTAAAATTACAAGATCAACATAAATATTTCTACTTATATTAAGGACAATTTCTTTTTCTGATTGAGGGTATAATGACTCAGTGTCCTGAGAAGACAAATCCTTCCCTCATGGGATCACATGAAAAGTCATCAGGTTGTGCCAGAGATTTAGATTGGGTATTAGGAAAAATTTCTTCACTGGAAGGGTTTTCAAGCACTGGAACAGGCTGCACAGGGAAGTGGTTGAGTCACCAACCCTAGAGTTATTGGAAAGACATGTAGATGTGGCACTTAGGTACAATGTTTAATGGTGGACTTGGCAGTTTTGGGTTAATGACTGGACTCGATATCTTTAAGGTCGTTCTTGGCCAAAATGATTCTATAGTAAAGGTGCTAGATAAGTTGTAATGGAAAAGGAAACCTTTAACTCTGTTACACTTTGTGTTCAGGACAACGTAAAACTAGATAGATCAGCTGGCTGATTGAATTATGGCTATCACACTGCTAATATAAGCATATGTTTCTGCTGCTTTTAGGCACCTCATCCTACAGCACTGCCTGCAATAAACAGACGTGCAATGAAGTGTGAATAAGATTAGGGAAAAAAGAACCAAAAAAAAAACAACAAAAAAAATGTAGAAAAAATAATTCCACAACAGTGACAAGGCAAAGGTTTCTTCTGTGGCTGCAGAGGCAGAACAAAGAGGACAATTCAGAACAGAAATATGTAGAAATATGTACCTTCACTGTTGACAATTATTGAAGCAGTTCCAGTAGCAGCATCTGTAGTCTGACCTACAAATGCTAAGAAAGGGAGAAGTTAGAGCATGCATTCGTTCAATACATCACTTTCAACCAATAGCATGTGATGCAGTTTAATTGAATTAAATCTAAAATGAACCCATAACCTCCAGCAATTTAAAAATGCTAATTAGTCTTTCATGTGCAACAATGCCAGAGAAGCTAGCAACAACAAAAAGTGTTAATTTACACCCACAAAACAGAAATGCGAATCCAACATTCTTTAATTTGGCTATATATCTGCTTTAGAGAAAGCATGTTCGTTATACAGCCTTCTCAGGCACTCCACTCCTACTTGGAAGTATTTCTTTTATCCAATGAAACAACAGAGTCAAGGCTGGAGAAAAATGAAAATATTAAAACAAAAGAGCATTTAATTCTGTATAGATTTGAATTTCAACAGTAATATTAACATGTATTGGGAAGGCAGTGGTGGGGCTATATGTTTCCTCTTTGGATTATTATTCAGATAAATTAACTAGAAGTGAGACTGACAGCACTGTCTGTTAGAAAGATTGCTCAGTGTTTACCACTGTAAGAATCTATTTTCAGCTGACAGTAAATTTGTCAAATATTAACCAGTGGCCTGAAACTGGTAGTAGAAACCAGCAGAACTGTAATAGAAAACTGTCCCAAAAGTTAAGGACGTTTTTTTTCCCCTCCCCGAGAGCTGTATTGTAATTTACTATTTTGTTTGAGACAAATTCTGGTGACCTTTTGTTTAAGAAGCTATGGTGTTCTAATATTTTAGAACATGGTCTTGATGCTGAGCAAAAGTGGGCTTCTTTCTCAAGATATGGCCAATTTAACAATCTGCTCAAATTTGAACAAGGCTGAAAAAACACCTAACACTCATTTGGTTTTACTAAAGTCGTACAGGTACTTTCCCTGGAGGTACCATTAATGCAGCTCAGAGTTACAAGGGTCAGAGCAGACTTTCCTTGCAATTTTTTCACCAAGAGCTCAGTCTCTACACTGGAATTGAAAGCTGAGAACTTGTGTCTTCTGTACTTTCGGTGCTCTTGCAGCATGAGCAGCAAGTTGCCCAGTTCAAATGTGGGAGAGGGAACAACAAATCAATAAAGGTCTAAACAGCCTGAGCAACACTGATGGGTGATTAGTTGTGGAAGACAGGAAGAATAGGGAAAGGGTAAAATTACAAAGCAAATTGGGATTGGAAAGAAAAGGAGTAAGGTGATATGCTAGGAAACAGAAGAGGAACACAAACAAATAAGACATACAACAAGGACTCAAGATACAAGAGCTGGCAGAACAGAACCGGCATTGAAGCAAGGATTTTCATCCAGTACCCAGTATCCTTATGTACAACAACAGGGATAGGTAAGACAAGGATTCAACTGGGATGAAAAATCTGGGACTGAAATAAGACCATTCTAAGCAAAAAGGTGTGTGCACACTGAATCACCCTTGCCTCCAGATTTTGGAATGCAAGCTGGGATCCTGGATGAGCTCACAAGCAGTACATCCTGACTTCCTCCAAGGCTGACCAACACAGGAGGTGGCAATCTAACACTATTCTAAGATATTTTAACTCAATCAGCAGAAATTGGTACCTTGGGTCTAAATGTTCCAACCCTCAACTGATCTACGTAAGTATCAATGAAGTGCAACCTGATGGACTTTCTGAATTATTTTCCCTCTACTTTCTCTGCCATAAAGACTATTTAAAAATTCATGTTAAGATTGCAAGATCAATCATTTAAAGCAAAAACCATTAAGGTTCCTTGAGGCATATGCATTTTCATTAAGTGTTATGCATTATAAAGGTTTTATTCACATGATCAAAGACTTTTTTTCATGAAGTAGGCATGCTTTGGAGAGATTTAGAACCATACACTAACAGGCAATGTTTTTATGGTATCCTTGCCTGGTTTCTTGCCTAAGTTGAAAGATACACAAAGAATAAATCTGTATATTCATTTGTGAAATATTTAGATGCTAAAGGAATAAGCATAATAAAAAAACCCACAAAATACTGATAGTTCTGTCTTTCAAGCAAGATTCGAATAATGTAGTAAGTGAAGCTGGTGAATGCACATTAAACAGAAGAGATAAAGAAAATATTGAAAAGCCACTTAATGATTGCATCTGTCTGCCCTTGTCCATGCTGAAGAAGACAAGTTGTGCAGACAAAAATGTGACCATGTAGTTAAGCAGCACACAAGAAAGAATTAGGGTTACAAAGGTGCAAAGATACTGGAATATTGTGGGTGCTTAATTTTCACTTTTTATGAAAGCCTTTTAACATTGATTTTTGTGTGTATGTGTCTTATCAGCAGCAGCATCAGTGACTGTATGCGTCCATTCACAAAGCAAAGGTAAAATGTACTGAGTTTACCAGTGCATTTCCACTCCCTTCACAACATGAAATTGAGAATAATCAGACTGAATTTTTCAGTTTCTCACCAGGCATTATCATCATTAATGCCAGACTAAACAATTGCATAACAGCAAGTTATCTTCAATTGACTTGCACTGATGCAATCATCTGAGGTTTAGAGGTAAAAACATTACATTTTATTGTTAGTGGTACAGCTAGTATCAGAAGTCCTGGATTCTCACCCATACTCATTCATTCCTGCCAGCTGCTTCAAAACAGTTATGCATAGTTCTGAATGGTAAAACACATCCAATAAGGCAATAAAATAATCCTCCACTACTAAAACATCCTTCACTACTGGTTTTTAAAGTTTAAAAACAGTACAAAACATTTATTTAAAGAAAAATTTTACCTGTAGAAATACCATTCTTCTTCAAATTTTCCACATAATCATTGCCAAAGGAATCCTTCCCGACCTATACAAAAGAGAAAACAATGGGTTTTCTCTATAGAAAGGTGAGAAGATAGATAGACCATCTTTAGACAACAGAATGTAATTTGAATACAACACTTTCTGCCTTGAAGCCCTTTGCCTTATCAATCAACAAATAATAAACTAATAATAATAAAAATGTATTAGTAGTATTGTCAAACAATAAGAATGGTGTTCTGCAGTTTCTCCTCCTCTATAACAAAACTCCTGCCTACAGCCATGTTACTATATTCAAGTTTTGTTCTTGTACAATCACTGTGCTTCTTTGACACTGAAACTTTCTGGGCATTGTAAAATCTGGATGTGTACTGACTTACTCAGCTTTGAATTGAAAGCATCGACAGCAATGTTGCTGTCTTAAATTGCAGTTCGTATTTTGAATTTTCTACATCAAGTTTCCTTGGTGGAAAAAAATATGAAACTGTGAATATGGAATAGAAAGTGATGATAAATATGGCATTACCAGTTTCAATAATTCAGTATTAAATGTACTGTTTACAAATTCAACAATTTTTGGTTGTTTTATCCAGCAACAGCAGATGAGTTGAGTTAGGGAGTCAAGTTATGGTGCATTGTTTTTCTAACAGGAAGTTAAAAAGCTTGTAACTTCAGCTCCATTAATCCTTTCAGCTGAACAGAATTCTGTTTTGCTTCTTATTCAGACTAATAAAAATTTCTTTTTTGTTACATTACACAAGCTGAACAAAGGAGTTGAGGTATATGAGGGGGGAAAAAATAGTGCCAACTTTTTTCATGTTACAGTAGCATTTAAAATGTATTTATAAAGCCAAAAAAGCTTTTGAGTCACCACTTTTAGCCTGTCTTCAGCGTACGTAGTTCCCACTTCCAAGAGTGAGTTGTGTATGTGAGCAGTATCAAAGACTAACCAACAGTACTGGAAGTAGTTTTACAAGAAGAAGAAACATCTTTCAGATTAAGAGTCAAATCAAGATCCTGATCACGGGTCTAGACAATGAAAGAATTACATGTGGAGCCCTAAGTAATGATCCATCTTCTCATAAAACAGCACTACACAGCTGATGGTGTACTTGAGTTACTGGAAACAAAAAGCAAGTGCCTCTATTGGCAGTTGTTAGAAATTTGTCTGTTAATGAGCTGAGTCCTTCAGAAAGCTTGGAGAAGGTCTGAGTACTAGTTACTATCACAAGAATCAAACCCTATGATTCTGAATTCTGAAATTTAAAGTGTCACCTATGGATGACCTTTTGCCCCATATATTTGATTGCACAACCATTATTTGAAACATATTTTCATTTCCAATTATTTCTATAAGGGGTTTTTCTAAAGCATTGTTAAGGACAGTCCCAGCCTTTCAACAAGAGGACAGCAATTTAGGTCAGGATAGTCTAACCAGATGGAAAATTCCTCTAATATACAGAAAAACAACAAAAATCAACTCAACAACATTTCCTTGAGTCACTGTGTTATTCGTTGTTTGCATATTAGAGTATTTCTGTATCTCAGACTACTCCCAGTTTGCCAGACAGGGCAGGCTGTCAGTAACTATCTTCTGACTGCTCTAGGCTGGATGACTGCAGCCACCCGCAATTTAAACCTGAGTGGTGCTCACCTCTGCAGCCCAACAACTGTGCTACTGGAACATGTTCCACCCGATGGTACCACCTTCTCCCTCCCTCACTACTACAAAGCTTCTCCAACAAATTTCAGGATTTACTCAGTTATTTCAGCAACAAAATATTTCATAATTATTTTCCAAAATCTCAACTGAAACTTCCTTCCTTCAGCTCTGAGTCCTACATCACTGACAGACAGGCACCCCTTACTGCTCAACTGTCATAACAGCTGAGATCAGCTGTAGTACTTTTGCTTGCAGTGAGACATCTCAGTGCCAGAGGGGAGTCCTCAGAGGGGTGTCCATAGAGGTCCTTTTCCTCTGGAAACTTTTTTCCATGTTAGTTCATCAGCATCCAACCCAGTTAATCCTAGTGCATTTGAAAGGCTTTATCTTTCCATTCAGGCTTTACCCTCAAGGAAGACAGAGTACTGGATATAGGACTCATTTTAGATTAAAGGCATATTTACTGACCATGTCAAATTATATAACATTGGTTTAAATATTTTCTGCTTTGGCTCAGACCCTGCTAGATGGGCTATTGGATGAACAGAAAAACAAAAATAAATGTCTTAGTCTGCTGACCACAGAATATTGTATGTGCTGAAATACATTTCATCTTTCTTGAGTTCTTACCAACCACAGCCATTTGCACAAGCATTATGGTCACACAGTTTGCACATCACAACGAGTGCACTGACATCACTATTTTTCAATCTGGGTTTTCCCTCCTTATGATCATGTTTTCCATGTGGAGCTAGAGCACTGGCTGGCATCATAGCAGGTATAATTCTAGCAGCTTAGAGAATCAAACTCATCTTACCTGAAAATTAATTACAACAAAAAAACCCACCTATTGACAATTTTTGTTTATTCTATATGCTCTTTTTTTATTGAGTGTGTTTACTCTTTTCCATCATTAGGGAATTACACAGGTACTAAAGACAGTAATACAAAAGGCAAAAACCAACTGAAAATACCAGCATGTTCCGGGCTGCATTTGAGATACAGCTATATTCTTACAATGAAATTTCAGGTTTACAGCACTTTAACTTAAATTTGGCTTATGGACCATCTAAAGAGACGAGATTACATAGCAATGGTAAGGCAGCACTTCCTGTTTTTAAGCAGGGATCAAACGCAGCTGGGGCTTAAACAGAATCTAGCATATGCAATATCAGGCTGGTGATAGTGATGTCCAGTGAAGGTCATTCCAAATTGTTTGTCAGAAGTAAACCAGGACTTTTTTCAGCACATACAACATCTTTCAGGCCAACATTCCTTCACCAACCAGGATGTTGAACAGATTTTTTTTAGTAATGGCCATGAAAAAAAGAAAAAAAACTAATTTGTGGAGTTTGGATTACCTGAAGAACACTGTTGTTTTTCCAGTACTGCAACAGTGTTCTTGTATGAACACGAGTGATTAATACTTGCTTAGATCCTTTAGTACCCTGACAGGTATCCTTTGCACTTCTCTGTGACTACTCCACCAGTACATTGGTTTACTGGATGGAGCAAATGCTACTGTGACACATATCAACAACTCAGAGCAACAGCAGCCACTTGCAGAGACATCCAGGCAGGAAGCAGAACACTGTTTGCATTTCCACCACTCAGAATCACCACCTGGTTTTTACACTGAATTCCACAGCATTCTGTGGCATCTCTAGTCATAGCTGTAAGAAGTTCTAAAACTCCCTCTCCCAAACCCCCAACAATCATGGGCTCTTTTGTGTTTTAAAGCTCTGAGATATGAAGAATGCCTTGTTGTCTGGTTTGAGATGTCTACCTCTACTCTGGCTAAGGACATCCTCTGTCTAAATTACAGTTCTCCTAAGAGAATGTCACACTCCAACAGAACATCCTTCTAGTATTAATACCGACTCCATTCTCTGAACTTGAGATTGTAGAAGCAATTGTTGCATTTGTACTGGATGAAAAATGTCAGGAAATATGACCAAAACAGAAGCATATTTCTGAGCACAGAGAGTGTGTGTGTGTGTATGTGTGTGTGTGAATCTGTCTTAAAGAATCACTGAATACTTGAGATTATTTGTTGAAGTAAGAATGATTTTATTGTAAAGGCTCGTTATTGCCAGACTCTTCTCAGTTTAATGAGCAAGAAACTTTATCCTGTTTCTCATTGACCTATGCAGCTATCAGAAGGCATATGAGATGAGACAATTAAATGTAATTTAGAAAAGTAATTATTAACTTTCAAAATTCAAAAAAATCTAGAAAATTCTAACATTTATAGACATCAAGGGTCACTCTCTGCTGTTTCTTTTCTCCAACAAATACAGAACAGAAAGACTGAAAAAAGGAAAGAAAGACAACTAGATTTTACTGAAATAACATAAATATCTTTTTGCAAAAAAATTAGAAAATACAGTAGCTACTAGATTTTATTATTAATGCATATGTTTCCATTGCACCAACCAAAGGCTAAACTATTAAAAAATAAAGCAAAATTCACACTTGCAGTGGGAAAAAAACCCTTTAACATTTAGCAGGAAATGTTAGCAGGGAATTCATTGCCAGTTCATCTTGTATTTGAACCTGATCATTCTTAAATGCAAAGATGATCAAATATACATAACATTACAGAACATTGCCAAATTAAAAAAAAAAAAAAAGAAAACAAAACACACTAGAACAAGTAGTGATAACAACCCACAGAAATGCTTGCAGGTGTAATATAGATTTATAGCTAACATTCTTTAGTTTAAATATTGAATTGGAAAACAAGTGAGAAAGGCTTCCTTGAGATGTTTCTAGTACTTCTCAAAAAATCCATGACAGACAATGATCCAACAAATTTAGCATCCTCCCCAGCTTTTGACGTCCAGTCAATTTGAAGTTTCATCCATAGTTAGCACGGGATGGACAATAAGGCTACAGAGAGAAAATTTGATCTTAACTGTAGTAATGATCACTCAAAACTTATAATGTTTAATGACAAAAATCAAAGAAAAGCATTTCAAGAATATAGCATCTGCCAAGTTGAATCAGCCCGATGGTCTGTGAGCCAGTCTTTAGGACTGCTGTATATCTGATGTTTCAGAAAAGTAGACAAAAATATCCCATAACACACAAAGGTGCTAGAACTGGGATGCGAACATCTCATCTTAATCTCAGGCAATGAGATAATTATTTAACCCTTAAAGCACATAGTTTCACATTCTTTCTCAGATTTGTCACTGGCCTGTCAAGGTCTGATTTTTAATTATCTACAAAGTCAATTTCAGAGTGACCACGGCACCAAGCCTCTGAATACCATTAATGAAGTGCTGATCACTGTAAGAGTGGGGAACATAAAGAGGAGAGGCTAATCAAGATTACTCGAAGTTTGAACATCTCTAAGTCTCTCCAAGTTTTTTTCCACGATACATCAATCTAAGTTTTGCAATCCTTCCCTACATGCAATTTCTGCCAGATCTCTAGCCAACTAGTCTTTGGTTCTGGCAGTGTTCTTAAAACAGCCTCCCCACGCTTAAATTTATAGCTGAAGTAAGAAAAAGAGAATTAGAGAGGGATTAAAAAAATCTAAAAACACATCAAAAACTTTTTTTTAAGTGATCAAAAGTTTTATTGCAGTTTGCATGACTATTTAGTTCAGCAAGAGCAGGTCAGTGCTTACCTTGCAGATCAGCGTGGTCTTGGCCCCAAGTCGAGCAGACTGGACACACTGATTGGCTCCTTTCCCACCAAAACCAATGAAAAACTTATGTCCAAGAATAGTTTCCCCAGCTTTTGGCAATCGTGTAGTAAGGCTATTCCAATTAAAGCAATATTTAAGTACATTAGCACAGAAAATAACAAGTATCTTTGAATTAAGTCATATTCTTATAATCCTAAAAGGCTCAACTGTCAGCCAGTAAGGCTAAAAGCCACACCTTTTAGGGTCTCTATCCACATCCCCCCAGTTTAAATTTATTCCTTATATGCCACCCAGTCAAGCTTCTTGTTTATTAATCAAGAGAGAGATTACATTTCTTTCATTTGTGTTCCATGTTTCTATAGAAAAAGAAGCACTTGATCCTTGACTGGGATTGCCCAGTGCTAATTCAATAAAGAGAAAAAACAAATCTATAGGTCTCACTGCTCATGTTCTTTTTTACTGTAACATTCAGCTTAAGTTTACATATAGTTCATTTAATTCTATTACATCTAATTATACCTTCTTGAACAATTCTTAAGTAATTTTTCACTCTGTTGGTGTTCACAAGCCCCCAGAATTGTAATTATTACCAAAATCTTCCTCCCCTCTGCTATCACTCAGGCATGCTGTACATATTTAACATTTTTCTTTTATAAGTTTTTCTCTTACAAACCAAGCTTTACAACTTCTCATCATTTTGTTTCTTGAATGCAGTCCAATTACATTTACATCCTTCTGGGGATGGGTGCCCAGAACCAGATGCACTAATATAAGCCGAAAGCCATCAGGAGTGTATTCTGGTTTCATTTCCATTTTGGAAAAAAAAATAAAGCAAAACTGTAATTTTGTTAACCCTACCAGATGCTTTGCTACCTCCAGCAAAAGCTGAAAGGAATAAAAGACACCACCGAGACTATGTGGAAGAATTTGTCTGAATGCAAGACTACCTGACTTTTGTCACTTCTATTAAAGTACATAACCCATAGATGTATTTACAACACTCAACCAAAACTTCTACCTCCTCAAGTCATACATTCTAGGTACAAGTCTTAAAAAAATTTAAATCTTTTAAGCTATAAGCAAGTTCACAACACATGGGGAGGGAAGGTATCCTATGATGTACTAGAGCTTGTTCAGTCAATGACAGTTACCTCAGACAGGTTTCCAGAAGTTTGCAGGATAGAAAGGGAGCAAGGGGATGGAGACTGAGAGAATGCAGAAGAATCTGCCCTAATGATGAAGACATTAACTTCAGCCCTTCTTGCCAGCTTATAATAATATTTTACCAATAAACCTTACAACAGCTCCAAAATTCAAGAATTCTGGGCTCATCAGTACAAGAGAGATATGAAGATCCTGGAGCAGGTCCAGCAGAAGGCAACAAAGATGATTCGAGGCCTGGAGCATCCCTGATATGAAGAAAGTCTGAGGGAGGTGGGCCTATTCAGCCTCAAGAAGAGGTGACTGAGAGGGGACTCCCATCAGTGCCCATAAGTATCTGAAGAGAGGATGGAGCTAGGCTCTTGTCAGTGTTTCTCAGCAATAGGACAGGAGGTAGTGGACAGAAACTGATGCACAGAAGGTTACACCTGAATATGGGCAAGAAATTCTTTACTGTGCAGGTGACCATGCACTAGAACAGAATGCCCAGAGAGGTTGTAGATTCTCTTTCACTAGGGATATTCAGGAACTGCCTGGGTGCAGTACTGTGCAAAGTGCTCTAGGATGACCTTGCTTGAGAGGGGAGGCTGGAGCAAGTGACCCACTGTGGTCCTTTCCAACATTAACTATTCTGTGAAAACTGCCAGCCTTCCAATTCAGAACAAAAGGTTAGATATTAGGAAGAAATCCTTTAATGTGAGGCTGGTGAGACACTGCAACAGGTTGTCCAGGGAGGCTGTGGATGCCCCAACCCTGGCAGTGTTCAAGGCCAGGGTGAAGAAGGTCGTGAGCAACCTGGTCTAGTGGGAGGTCCCTCTGACCATGGCAGGGGAGGAGGTTGGAACTGCATGATCTTTAAGGTTCCTTCCAACCCCGAATATTCTACGATTTTAAGTTTCTACATGAGGCAATCGCTACAAATTGCTTTTTGAAAGGACATGAAGAACATGTGTATATTACTTTCTTAGCTTATGCTGTAATTTCTGGGGCATATGTTTGCAGAATCTTATGGAATTAATGACAGAGCATAGACTAATTCACTGAAATTTCTCAGGAAAAAGTAAACATTTTTTTCTCCCTCTAAACTTAAATTTCAGCATTCATCAATCACTCATCAGGTTTAGGATCATCAGAAAATCAAGAAAACCCAAAATGAAACTAGAAAATCAAATAAATCCCAAACTCCCAGAAATTAAGATTTTTTTGCTTTGAAGGAGTTGTTGCAGGTCTGTGCTTCAGTTTCCAGAGAGAGGCAGATAGGGATACAGACTCTAAGTAGGGATGCTCATTGACAGAGCACCCCAGATTTTAGTGAGGGTACAGTATATTGCCTGCACGTTTGTGTGGGTGACCACAGATAAATCCCAGAAGAGTCACACATTCAGCTAATAGCACTCATTTCCAGAGAGGCAGAGCTGGGAATATTTTGCTGGGAAAGGTTTAGGCAATTTTAAATAAAGATACAAAGGCTTTTTAGAAATACACTTCTAGTTACTTCATATTTATATGGAAAGGGTTGCTAGGTTAAAACTGTTTGCCCATAGCAGCATCTGGCAGGCTGTTTACAACACTGACTAACTCTGCAAGTTTCAGGGAACAAGGTGTAACAACAAACAGTATCGATAAATAGTAATGGATAAATAATGTTCATTAATGGCAATGTGCAACTTATCACCATTTTCACCACTGAAAGACAAAGCGGATCTGGTTGTAGACCAGAGAATGAAGACCACAACTCAGCTGAGGAAGTTCCTCTTCAGCCAGTGCCACGGTACTGCACACACTCATCTAAAATTATGTGCCATTCAGTGAGGAAGGGAAGTTTCACCCAGCCTTGGTAATAAATAGCAACAGCAGCTCTTGTATAATTCCTTTCATCCACAAATCTCACTACACCTTAAAAGCAGAACAACATCATTATTCCTGTTTTGCAGGTATGGAACTTAGTCAAGGCATTTTGCTGTTTCATGCCTTGGGTCAGTCAAGAAGCCAGTGGCAGAACCAAAAAAAGAGATCAGCTCAATCCACCAGCTCTTACTGTCTTCTCATTTAACTTCTGCAGTATGAAAAGGGGATCAAGCCTCAGTTAATTTTAATTCTTTAGGTAATTGGGTTGTTTTTTGTTTTTGTTTGTTTGTTTGTTTGTTTTTGTGTTTGTTTGTTTTTTGTTTTGGTGTTTGTTTTTGGTTTTTTGTTTTGCTTTGTTTTTTTAGTTCAAAGCTTATAGTTTATTGTGAATAGAATTTGCTTCCACAAAAAGCTAATATATTTTTAGACAAAGATTAACAATTGTGACATCCCAGCACACTTTTGCTAACAGTGCTGCCCACAGTTCATATGCATTTTCAAGAAAAAATTCAACCATAAATATTATTTTAACAGTGGCCAGGCTATAACTAGATTCTTCTCCCTTTTATGTTGGCATCAACATGCCACTCCAGTGGAAGCATCATAATTGCACTGATGAAAAAACAAGCTTGGTGAGATGAGAATCTGGGCCTCAATGTTTCTAGCAGCATGGCATAACAACAGCCCGTGGGAAACAAACAGCTTGTGGAAGACGGGGATATGACCTTTTTTATTGTTGAGTACTGATCTATATATAAGCCTGGAGGTTTCACTTTCACTGAAACCAGTATTCAAGATTTTTTTTTCCTAGTATAATGCTATTCACTCATCATTAATTCTGCAGCTATACTAACTTTTGATTTACATCAGACAATTTTAATGAGCATTTCAGGCTTCTGTTATGAGCAGGCAGTGATGAGTAATCTGTATGATTAAGAAACTCTAAAAATTCTTGGCTTATTGATGGTGCCACAAAGAATACTCAAAATAGCATAAAAATGATGAAACAGCTAATGTCACTCCAAAACTAGGCTAAATAAGTTAATTAGAAAAACTGTCACATGGGCTTTCAGAAGTGTTACATAAAATGTTTAGTAAAGCCATTTACAACTTTGACATAATTTGAAAACAGTGACCTGAACAACCCAATATAAGCTACTGTTCAACAGACTCCTCTTTGCCTCTGTGACAACTTCTGCTCAGCTTTGAAGGGATAAATGGTGCAAAGGATACTGAGCTCTCATGAGTAAACATGAACAAACAGAAACTAAACTGGAGAACCCCCAACACTTAGTAGTTGTAAAATAAAATTACTGTTTTACAAATTGTGTATTGTATTACTGACCCATAGTTACAGAGGTAAGTTCTGTACTGAACATCCTGAAACATCCTGAATTACTTTGGACATTACAAAGAAGGAATATAATCACTCAGAATTTCAACTGAGCTTTCACAATACAGTATTTAAATGTAAAGCACACAGCATTGCTGTGCAACAAATGAAGAATTGTACATCCACATACATTTCAGAGGTTTGGGACAAATAAAGGTAAACACATAAGAATTTCACCACTGCAGTAACTTCAACCCTGTCTTCCAGTAAGTGTGTGCCACGAGTTCCCTCAGAGGATAGAGCCGATTAGCATTCATATTTTCAGACAGACATCCCTTCGGAGGGATGGCATTAAAACCAGAACAGAATCCTTTACTACAGTGTTGAAGTACTGAATCAGAGGTGAAAGCACAACATCCTGAGTCATTAATGCCCCTTCCCCCAGTAATACGGGTTTTCTTGAAAAGTTCCCATTTAAGCAGTTACTAGATCATAGTCAAAGATAGCAAGTATGACGAAGGAAGAAAGGGAAAAGGAGAGATTTATATTAAGCAGCATTTGCATAAATTAATCCTGAAATTAATCATGGCTTGCTTCTGATTCTTAACACCTACCCAGTGTCTGTTCATTGTTTTTAACATATGAAGTACTACAAAGATGTATTACTACTGTTAGCTTAGAAACTGCCCCTCTTCTGGCAGCATTTTCCCACAATTTCTCTTGCACTGCTTTTATTGCTTCCTAATTCAAAACACTTCCGTTCAAAAGGTCATTTTCATTAGGATTAGCAAATTTGTCCAACTTGTACAGGAGCCAAGGTGAGCCAGAATCTGGAGGCCTGAAAAGGTGAGTGAGGAGAGGAGCAGGAGAGCCTCTGCTGGCAGAAGTACAGCCAGACTGCCCTGTGCCAAAACTGGAACTTATATTTGATACTACTTTATGTGTTGAAAACAGTGTGTAGCTAAGGCTTACTTAAGTAGTACAGTATATTTCCCCCATTAGATATATTGAAGAAAAGCATAAAGCATCAGTATTCTTCTGAGAAAATACATGCATGAAAAAGGAAAACAAAAAAGCCAATCAACATTTTTCTCTAAAAAATTCCCCAGTAATATTCTCATCAAGCCCCTCAGAGGAGAAGAAAATTTGTACATTAAATTAGGCATCATATTACCTAAGATGACTGTCATTTAAATAGTACCAAGAGACACATTCAGATTTTTTTTTTAATTCCTCAAAAAGGTGAAGATGATCAGGGATATGAAAATAGCAGCAGAAACATTGAGTTTAAAACTGACTTAATAAAAAGGAATATAATATAAAGGTCTAGAATTTAGCTTTGATTCTGTTCTCATTGAATCACTGAACAAAATTCGCTCTTCCTCCCCTCCTGGGAATTCCCTAGAATGGGGAAAATCCCAGTGAGATTAGAGTAGGTGTAACTAGCCACTGTCTAGTACATACAATTTACTGGCCTTTCATGATTCTCAGAACTGAACAAAGAGTGAACAGTTCCTGTCTCTAATATTAATACAACATTGTGGTGAAAAAAATCTCAGACCTCTTTTGGATCTGGCTGAACATTTTGGTTTAGCCTTGGTCTGTTTTGTCTAGCTTCATTTTGAAGACTTGAACATGTGCTATGGGAAAGTATCCATAACACAGAGACAAAAAGACCACAATCTTTTCAAAATCTGATGTTCTTGACTCATTTATGCTTTCACCCCTTTTAATCATACACTGAAACATCCTATTGGAAGGTAGAAAACTTACAAGATTTCTGGAGACTATCTCAGGAATTTAGTTAACTACAGCTTGGTTTAAGCATGGGGCAATCTGCTTCTAGGTTTGTAGCCTTCCTTAAGATCTTTAATGATGGGAAAATAACTAAAAATCATAGAAAACCTTCCTCCTATGTCATGAACATGGCAGTTTTCTTCAAAAAAATATAAACTTTTCAGACAATTCAAGTACTTGCTTATTGCTTAGATGTTTGATAGTCTGGGTTCTCTCTTTAGCCCACAGTAATGAACACTGTAGAAACAGTACCCAAGCTGGTATAAAGCACAATAAGAGAAGCCTTTTTGCATGACAATGCTGAAGCACAGTGAAATGCAAAAGCTTTACCTCATCACCCATTCAGGGTTTTTTTAAACCTGTTTGATTTTACATCAAATACAATTTGCCACCACAACACAAACAAGTGAATGATGAATCGGTGCAAGGAGGAGTGTTTTCAATCAGTTTTGCCATAGAGAAAATACGTATTTTATGAAACAAAAATATATATATATATATATACGTACATTAATAGACAAAGTGTTTTGTAGATCTCTTTCCTGAGTGGGTAAACAGCTGAACTGAAACAACTGTAGAAAATCTCTAGCAAGGGAGAAAATTAAATGAACGGCTGTGACCAGACATAGGAGGGCCTCAAGAGCCGTATCTTCTTATATGTACAATGACATCCACAATTCAAAAAGACCAAAACTTTTAACACATAGAATAAGAACAGACCTCTACAGTTCTTCAAGAAACATTTTTGTTGACCCTTTGTGCAGAATCAAATGTTATCCTTCTAGATATTAAAAGATGAAAAATATATAAAGGCATCCAGATGAATGCCCTGAAGCATTTACAGTAGTGCACTGTACTGCATTTCAGTGAGATTATGATGTCACCAAGACAACAAAATTCCTAAATTATATTATGAATATGAAACCTTCAACTCAACAACATTATTTATTTGACCAATTACCAAAAGTAAACAGGTCTCTCATAGAACAACAAACCTGTAATAATTCCTCACACCATCAGCAATTAAATTTGGGGAAAAGGTGGGCACAACATTGATGAGTTCATAACCTGTGGAATGTTTAATTCTGAAGGTGAAGGTCTAAAGAGATTTAAAAACCCAAACAAAAATAAAGCTATCTTCAGATATTTAAGTCTCAGCAAACATTCCATCATTCTTACCAAACATCTGGTTTGTATTTAAGAAAGATTGTGGAAATTTTCAGAATTGCTACTCTCTGGCTTTATTTGCCTCCCACGTTGTTCTTCATTGATGTCTCCCGATTACATTATTTTTGGAATGGCAGTTACATAATTATTTCCAATGCAATCTGATGGTATAGCTAGAATAAACTCTCTAAAACATGCTGTGCTCACCCAGAACTGAGGCAGGCTGCCTACAGTTCCTATGCTGAACAGAACATTACATCATGATGAAATACAAGGACCAAAGCAGAAAAAAACAACACAAAACAAAACAACCTTTGCAATCCAAGCAAAGAGTGATCTTTGTATGCCCAAGGACAGATTAGGATAAACAAGGCATGTGAATTAATCTTCTCTATACCTCTTTAAAAAAGGATTTATCAGACAACAACGAACAAAGTGAAAATAATAAGGTTGCTTGGACAGGCCACAGGGTCCTTTTTCTTGTCATCATGATTTTTTAATATACTGGTAAATCAACAAAGTAATCTGTGCTTCTGCTTTACTATCACACAGAAAACAGGGCACCTACCATACAAAATCTTGCTGTACACCTTCTCCAGGTAAAAAATAAAAAATCTCCCCACACCATTAAGTACTTGCATCTTGCACACAAGCACATTGTGCTTTATAAACTATAAACTTAGGAGCAACACCATAAATGTGTATATTTGTCATCAAGACAAAATACAGTGTGGTCCAAATATTAAATTTTTTTCAGTAAGACATTGTCCTAAAAGCTTGTACCCAGGACAGTAGTTTTGACAAGTATGGTATCTTTCATCAAGTTTGTAAATACAGTGCTTCCTACAGAATTCAGATGGGTCACCAATGAAAAGTATAACTAAAACAATATTTTGTTTGTATATATTTATTCAATATATCATAGATAATGAAAGCCATTAATATATTTAAGTATATTTATATTTATTATATGGGAATAGAATAGTTCAGTTAGAAGAGACCTACAGCCATCATTGAGTCCAACTACCTGACCACTTCAGGGCTAAATTTTTGGTCAAGTTTTTACTGTTGACTCATTGGTAAAAATTGTTCTCTGAAGTTCAATCCAATTATACAGGCACCAAATAAAATCTTGGATTACAGTAACATTAAGGCTTGTGGGGCAAAGATGAGAATGTACAGGGTATGTGTGGGGGTGTGGGGGCTTCACTAGCCAAGGTTAACTGCTGTGACATGTTGGAATCTCCCCTAGGTAAGTACTTTTACCTTTTTCCCAATTTAAGCTCTCTTGGGATGGGTAGATCACTAAATATCAAAAAGAAAGGTGTAATTCTATATAATCCTGGCTTCTGATGCCTACCAATGGACAACTCCCCTATTTCCATTTAAGCACAGAATTTAACGAAGAACAAGGAACAAAAATTGAAGAAAAATCTACTCATTTTTCTGCCTCTATATGGAGCATTCTGAGTTTCAGCAAAACCACCAACTGCTTTTTCCCAACAGGTCATCTTTTACTTTCTGGGAAAAAAAAAAAAAAAAGAAAAATGAATTTTAAAAATAATTGGACAATACTAACAGGATATTTCCAATGAATAACACTAGCAGGATCAGACAATTAGAAGAAGGAAGGTATATTCAATCTCATTACAGCTAAGAACATGGAAAATGCCTATCTTTCCATGTAAGTACTGAATTTGATTTGCTTGTCCTTCATTTTCAGTTCTGACCGAAGTTTTTTTCTTTCCACTGTTTGTACTATCAAGGTTTATGTATTTTGTATAAATAGGGATCTGAAAGAACACAGGAAGTATAGCAAGAGATGGATGGAATAAATTTATGAAAGAGAGTTATGATTCTGTGGAAGCAGAAGTTATTTTTTGAAAGATGAGAGGCAGGAAAAGAGGAATACAGGAGAGAAGTGCACTGTAAGAACGTCATATAGAAAGACAATAAGAAGAGGTGAAGGCAAATAAGGGAAAATTTCATGGTTCAGGGATGACATGGTAGTGATCTAGTACAGGAAAAAAAGGAGAAAAAATGAACTAAATTCAGAAATGGAAAGAAGAAAGGATAAAAACACAGAAGAGAACACACTGATATATTCAGGAACATCACCACCTTCTTATTTTATAATTAGTTGTCACAAAGATCAACGTGTTCTATAAAGCTGCACCTACTTAGGCAACATACTAGTGAAAAAGAATTTTGTATTTTCTTCAGGCTCAAAGTATATGATACAGGGATCCTTAAGGGAACCAGGATGGCAGGATCAAATAACTTACTGCAGTTTGATATAGAAGCTAACAACTGGAGCCATGTAAAACAAGCAAACAAAACCTTACTGGTAAGCTCCTTCGGAAAGAACAGCTCAGACAGCTCCTAGAGGCAACAAAATATATATGCCTGCTCAGAGTGTTTTTACACAAATTTGTTACCATCGACTCTGTACAATTTTCATTGCAGCTTTTGATTTGTGCCAGCAGCTCTTTACTGTCAGGAGTACTAAAATCCACCCAAAGATATTTACGTCTAGAAATGGATCCTGGAAAATGGTTATTTCCATTAACTAACAGTACAGCCAGCAAGTAATTCATTAACAAGACAGACCAGAACTATTAATCACACTGTTCTGTAGCTCACAAAGAAGGAGAAAATACAATATTCTCAGTGTTGAGTGTTAAAATATAGTGCCTAACAACTGCTTATTGTGACAAATATTGTCAAAGGAGCTCCTTTAGACAAGTTCCCATTGAGCTGTACAGAATCTTGCGTGTAAAACACCTCGAGATTGAAAAGGCAAGAGATGTTCAATTTTAAATAGCCAAAAAGAATTTCCAGTAATAGCAGAAAAATAACCAAACCAATAAAAAAACAGTGGGAGTATATGGTAATAGTATTCCTTGGTGCTAGAAATTATAGATACCTTCATAACATAATACTGAATCTGTATCATTGGGATACAGCATAAGCCCAAGGAATACCCTGAAGTACTAACAATGCCAGAGCCCAGTGGATTGCCATTTCTCATGCTCTTTACTTGGAACTGCTCAGATGTCTAAGAACCCTACAGAGAGCAAAAGGTGACAGCTAGAACAACTACAAAGTGGGATGTTACAACGTGAAGCAATGGCCATATGCTATAGTGAATTACTGAGATAAAATTACATCTTTCTGCAGCAGAAATGAACACTACTCCCTCAAGTCCTCATATTGATATTGGGCAACTAGTAAATAAGCTTTTATCTCAACAGCCTCTTCCCTGATCAAAACATTACTGCCTCTTGACTTTTCATTTTCTTCCAACAGAGTTATATTGCTCTGGGTCTTCCAGAGACAGACGAAGCCTCAGCCTGAATGCAGAATGGCAGGGAAGCTGCACGTCTGGGGGTGCTGTAACTGCACCTGGCCATACAGGCTGTAAATGAGGGCCATGCCTGTTATGGCATTAGTAATCGCAAGTCTCCAAAAACATAGAGTAAATTTGTCTCTCTGCTTTTTTATTCCAGCCTGGTTCCATTTTCACAAATAACAGTGGGAAATGGAATTTCTCTCCACTGTAGTCACTAACATAGTAATAATTTCGGGAAGAATCCTTTCACTTTCTAGATTTTCTGTGAAACTGGACACATACAAGTCCTGTATGTAAATAGGGCACACCACTTCAACACATTTTTTCCTAATGGTCTTACCCAGATTGATTAAACAGATATTTTATGAGAGTCCAGTTCTGTGGAAAAACAGATAGATTGAAATGTGCAGAGGTATTTCTGAAATTAAACTACATTAACAAAAAATTACTATAAATTTTGTCTCATGGCAATATCTAGACTGACAATGTTCTTTCTCAACAAATTTTTATCTAATGTTTTTTCCCTTTCTCTTCACTCTTGTTTTAGGAAAGTTCCCTGCCTTAAAAATTCTTACGTATAAATTATGTTGTGAATCCACCATTCTCATCTTGCAGCATTAGCAACTGTTCTAACACTGGACACTACATTTTAAATGGATGAATTTTTTTCTGCCATCACAGTATTGAAACTGATCTCTGTTGTCACCAACCCATGAGAAAGCATTTACACCCTTAGGAAGATTCAACAAAGAGATTCAGCTACTGATAGCTGGCAAATAGGGTACCCATTAAAAAGATTAAAAGACTGATGATCATTTTGTTTTAGTTTTGTGGGTAGTGTCTAATAGCTTACTGACTTCCAAAGGTAAAAAATTCCAGCCTAATGATACTAGAAAATCGTGAATCTTCAAGTGAAGCATTTAAGTAGCGAAAACCATAAGGAGTACCACAGGGTTTCAGACAAGTGTTCTTTGCCAGACAAGCGAACACAAGATGGAGTAGCTGATTTTCTTCTTCCATTAGGAAGATAGACCCCAAAAACATATCACCTGCTAGGATCAAAATGTTTCTGGATTCATTTACTCCATTACCTAAGCAAACTCTCTAGAGAATTAAGCAAAAGTTTCCCAGCTTCACATGGACTAAACCTAAAACCTTGGTAAACATTAGTTTTATCTCATAAACCATAACTTTTAATTGCTAACACACATAGGAAAGGCATAATCCTCCACTGATGATATCATAGTCTACTGCCATGGAAATGACTGCAGTATCATAAACACAGGTTTAAGATGACCTCACTTTCGTAGAAAAGAGGGAAATTTCACTGGAATGTGAATGACACAGGGAACAAACACACATAGATACTATACAGTGAAAAACTCTCTTACTAGCCAATTAAAATATGTAAGATGAACACAACTATCGAAAAGCAAAAGAGTTCTTCTGCCCAAACACTGTTTGATGTTACTGTGTTATTGTCTACGAAGAGAGAGCCCTCTGAACTCCTATCAGAAGGCTCCTGTCAAGTTCACTACACCAGAGAGGAGTGAAAGCCCTGCCCTGACAGGCTTAGTTTAACCACAAGAACATGAACAAAGTATAACTATAAGAATACAGTGTAGGATCTCAGAACAACATTGTAGCTGGAATGCTTCCTAGAATGAGTAAGTACTTCAGAAGTGGGAGGAAGAGAACTCCACAGTCTCTTGAAGCACACAAAATAACATGAAGTCAGACGCAAATGCAGAAGTACGATCTCAGTGTGGCAAGTGCTAAGCATTTTGGTATTGGCTCAGGAAAATACATATATTTAACCTTCAGCTCTGAAGTACTCTGAGAGCCGTCAAACTCCTCAAGGACTGGAAGCTGAAATTTGTGTGTAAGCTTTATGTTGTTGGGAACATCGAGCACTGTGCTGGACCCCAGGTTGAGATGAGACAAGGAGCTCGAACAGAGAACAAGGAGTGGAGAAATGTAGAAGGCGATAATGATCTCACTTAAGTAGAACCTTTCATCTTGAAGGATCTTAAAGCAATTAACAAACTTAAGCAGACCAGACACTGCAGCTGGTAGGAACAGAAGCAGACAGCTGGGAACTCATTCACAAGGAGGAGGAGGTAACAGAGGACTTAGTGCCATACCTTCCAAAATGCTGGTGCTGGAAGAAGACAGCAGGACTAAAACAGATCCTTTCCCTGAACCTTGCCATGCAGCCACATGAAAAAATTGCAGAAAGCAAGCAGGCAGGCAGAGCTGACAGAAAGAGAACCTAAAAACAAGGGGCCTCTGGACAGCAGGGAACGTGCCAGTTCTAGAACAGTAGTTTTCCTGCCTTTTATCTCAACTTCAACACCACAGACTTTTCAAGCTTTCTGTAGTAAAACCTTAGGTCTTTCCTACTACTTTTGCCATTTTTAACATATTCCTCCAATTCTCTTTACCTTTTCCTTATCTTTTTACAAAGCAAAGTGTCATTCTTCCTATCCTCAAACTGTAAACTGTTTTCCCTTGTACAGCAGGGCAAACAATGCTACTCTTGGTAACTGGAAAGCCAAAGAAATTACTTCAGCTATGGCATTCATGTAGGACAGGCTTGACTGTATTATTTAGCTCAAAAACACTATTAAATATATACTATTAAAACTTAACTAGATAAACAAGTCTAAAAAACAAGAGGCATATTAGTTATCGCAGAAATGAAATTGCCTCTGGAAGGCAAGAATGCCTAATTACGGTACACAGTAGCGTAGGAAACAAAATGAAGGCACCAAATGAAAGGGGAAGGACATTTCAATTAAATAGAATCCAGAAAGCAACAGTTTTTTTGCACTCAACTTGAAAGACATTGTATGACCCCTTTCACATTCATATTTCCCAAGACTTTCAGAACTTCCCCCATTTCCATTTGGTAAAAGGAGGGGAAAAAAAAAAGTTTTCATGGATAAGAGCCAAAGAAAAGGGCTGAGCAGGTGTCGTGGTGCCACCAGTCCTTCTCAGAGAGGGCCCACAGCATCCTCTGTGGCACAAACAACAGTTTCTTTCAGAAGGTGCCAGCTGGGATCAATGGTGCCCTGTCGCTCATTTGGGGTTCATAACCTTAGTTGCAAATGCAGCTCTTGTAGTGGGTTAAAAAAGGGCCCTGGTGGCCTTGCTCTAGTTATTTTGTGTTAATTTAAAAAGCACCCAAGCAGACATTTTCCCTTCTTTTTCCCCCTCTTCAATATTTTGTCATTTTTAGTTAGAGGAACTTTATTGGAAGCTTTCAGGTCCGAAGTATAACACCAAATATTTTTAACACACTAGAACACTAAACTGAATCTCACCCTAAAATAAACTATCATTCAGATTTTGCTGGGGGACAACAATTTAATTTCAGTTTACAGCAGTGAAAAGCTTCTTCGATATGAATGAGCTTGGATCAGGCCCCATATCAGCAGTGTCTGGGCCACTACAGATATTCAAAAGCTGTATATGCACAGAAGAAAATTTTCTCACTCAGTGGCACTACTGAAGATTTAATCAATTTCAGTGTTATCCCATTCTTCTTTTTGGGCCCCCAAGATATAGCTTTCTCCTGCTATGCAAAAGAAGACAAAGGGGAGTTTAACTAAACTACATTTATGTCCTCTAAAATCTGAGCAGAACAACAAAATGCTGAGCCTGTGCATCCTGTGTTTCCTGTGCACCCAAACTTTGTTAGGTCAGGAAAGAAGAGAAGGGGAAGACAGCACTGGCTCTGAAATCAAGCCCAGATTTTTCACCATTATATAAATGAAACAATTCACAGATGACACATTCTCTCATGCCTGGATGCCTTTTTCTGGATCCAGAAGATTAATTTCCTCAACTGGACTAAGCTTGTATTCCTTCACAGTTGTGCTTTCCCATGCTGCTGGCAATGGCAGATTGACTAGAATGAGGAGTGGCTGCTGCAGGGGAAGCATTACAGATAAAAACAAAAACACAAATGAAATGGATTTGAAGGATTCTAGAACACTTGGCTGCTGGGAGAAGCAGAAGACCAGAAAAAAAAATTAAAACAAAAACATTAAAAGTTGATGACTGCACATGTATAAGGAATGGTAGAAATGAGAACGTGTGTAAGACCTGGAAACAAAGCAAACAAAAAAAATGAAGTCATGAGATTTCCTCTGCTCACTCAAAAGAAATGTAAGAAAATTACTCTTCATATTCCTATCAAAATACCCTGAAACTGTTGTTCCAAATACCGCACTTTTTAAAAAAGAAAGTACAAACATAGCTTTGGATCATGGACATTTCCAATGTGCCAATGATCCATTTACTCCAGCACTTCAGAAGACAATAACCACCACTAGAGACCTAAGAAGATATAGAATCTCACTAAAGGAGATACCTTGGCCATTTGGCTCAAGCAGAGGCTGTGCTCAGTGAGAAGAAATGACTTGATGCATCTGTCTGGGATGTTTATACTGGGTGTGCATTTGACATCACCACTTGCTCCACTCTAGCAACTACTCTGTATGTAGCTCAGTGCTTTCTCTGCCTTGTCTTTCTTCTCTTGCTGAATGCTTTCAGTCAGTTTAATACTTGCAATAATTATTAACGCTGGTTGTTTCAACAGGGGGCTGGAGGCAGAACTTTTAGTTCTATTAGCTTAAGGGGAGTGAAGCAATATGATGATAGGAAAGAAGTCCATCGAAAATTCTTTAAATTCTGAACATTCTTTCAAATACAGTTTACCCCTATTTGGACTGTGTATCATTCTTTCAAGTTAAACTGAAAGACTGTTGTTGTTGTGACTATCCAAAGACTGTTTTTCCATCTTATATTTTGTTCTATGCTTCAGATGTTTTCCATTGCCATGCCAAAGTTTCTCCTGTTTATTCTAATTGTTATAGTATGTCTGACTTTCATTGGTTTATATGTTTAGTCTTGTCCTGATTTAATATGAATTAAAACGCCAATGCCAGAGCCAGTCTTCAACTATGAGTCAGAAGAGAAACTATTTAAATAATACTAAGGATGGTACCCACCTGGTTTGATATCTAGATGATGTAGAATAATGCTGGTTTTGTTTTCTATTACTATTGCCCGCTATTGCCAATGAAGTGTTGATTGTGATTGTGACCACAAATATGTTTTGTTCCTGATCCTATTAAGCCAAAAGAATGTGGTTTACTGCATGTATGTACGTGAGGTTGTTTTGATCATATGAAGTTCACTTTAGAAAACCCACATTCTGCCACTGCAGCGCTACAGGACAATGAGAAAAGAATTTCCAATGAGAACAGTGTTTTAAAAGCAAACCACTGGGCCTCTTCCCTTTAGAAGGATTCTAAAACACACTAGCCTTTCTTCTGAATTTGATTATTTCTCAAAATTACATCTGAATATCTGTCTTCAAAGGAAGTCCCTGTCCTTTTCTGTCTCAGTCATTACATAAGATACAGTAAATTTCAAACTGTACATTTCCATTTCACACAGAGGCTACACTTTTTTATATTATTAGTTCACTGTAGTGAGTAAAGACATTATGTGCTGATCTTTTTTTTTTTTTTTAGTGGTGAATCTGGCTACCATATGTCCAATGGTAGCTTGAAGATTTTCAGTATCTTGTCTCTACAACCTGGGAATGCTTAACTTTTAAAGTCTGACATTATCATTTAAAGTCTGACATTCTGAGCTTCCAGCTCTCCACACAGAGGGACAAGAGGGCCAACATGGTATTTTACCAGTTGGAGTTACAACATAGTATTGTCTAGCTCTTCAAGAGTTTCAGTCAGTATCATTACCTTCTAACAAAGACAGACTTCAGTGTTGCATGGTGAATATGCCTATCAAACACATATCCAAACCTATTCAACATATCCAAAAACGAATCTGACTTCCTCTGCTCCCACAAATTTATTCTGGCTCCTCCAAAGGGGTGATACGCATTTACATGATCACTGCTGTTCATGTCTTTTCTAAACTGAAACATCAACATAAATGGCAGACAAACTCACAAAACGCCAAGGTTCTTTCATCTCAGCCGAAAAGAACCCTAGCTTTAAATCTAGAATACGCAGCCCCCTCTAAATCCCAGATACAGAGACAGTCAAGAGTTATGCTCCTGGTACCAACTGTAACCCCAACCTGACAGTTTTTACCACATTTAATAAAACTTGTTTCTAGGTTCCTGTTCCACCCAGGTACAACCAAACCTACTGCTTAGTCTTTTCCAGTAATTTTACCGATTTTTGTAATCCAAGATACATTTAAACTGTATCTGAGCTGTAACTACATGGAGATTTAGTCAGATTAAACTCTTGCTGGCTAAATTTAAACACTTCTTGTTCTTATTTTATTAAGTGCTTGAAGTCCTGTGCTAGTAACAGAAAGAATGAGGCTGTCCCTTTCAAATTAGCTTATCACTTACAAAAAGCTCTTCATTGCTCCTTAAAGTAAAAGCTAGTAGTGGTGAGTCAGACACATGCTTGTGATTGCATTTGTACAATTTAAGAAACTCTCAGCTGACTGAAAAATGGAATGGCTTTTCTTCAACCACTGAATCACAGTGTAACAGCATCTATGGCTACAGCCCACAGTGTAATCTTTGGTTACAGTATGGCCGGTTAATACGGCTTCAAATGAATGATGCATTTCCATCATTAATAAACCTGTAGCCAAA
>VXAU01004627.1:19469-41740 GCA_013399695.1 Formicarius rufipectus | reverse complement strand
ATTAACCAATAACAACGTTGTTGTGAAACAACTAAAGCAAGGGTTATAAATGATCCTAGGTGTCTTTGCTACTAACTCATCCAGGTAGAGAAAAGAAAGGAACTTAATATTACTATATGCACACACACACAAACAATAAAGAACAAGTAAACAAGGTCTACTTCCCAGAGAGAGATATGCAGCTCTCCCCGAAGAGACAGTAGGTCCCCGACTGATGCCCTTCACCACTGGAAAAGAACTGACTCAAAACTTCCGTCTATCCCTTCTTATATCTAAGCTGACGTAAAATGGGATGGAATACTTCATTTGGATACAGCAAACCATGTGATCTGTCTCCCAGAAAAGCCTAAAAATCAAACCACCACACCTTTGCATGAAAGGGTAGTCTCCACATTACAATCATATTTATTATATGAAAGGTATGCTCACTATGTAGCCATACCATATATTCATAACTCATTAAATTAATCCCTCACAAGACAATAATAAAAGAGAAATTGTTTGATTATTTATTTTCCTAGGATCACATTAAACAGTGTAGTGGTTCAAAAAGAGAATGCAATTAGCACCAATCTGATTGGTATTTCAGTAGAAAGTTTTTCAGCATGGGACAATATATATATTTTTCTTTCACTGTAGGTAAATATATATTCATATACATATATATACATATGTAAGTAAACATCAGTTTAATTTTTAAAAAAAGTTTTTTATTAACAGCCTGAGAATTATTAAGTCAATGTCCATGTAACATGAAAATATGTCTCTTTCCCCCTTCTATTTCTTTTCCAAAGATTTTGCTTGTTTATTGATTCATTGTTATCTTATTCCCCAGAGAATTTTATTCTGTAGCTGGAATCCTAGTTCTTATAATGATCACTTGTAAATCTCATTATCAGTACAATGCTAGGAATTCATTTTGTAAGATCATGGTTTAAGTAAGACTGTCCAATTGTGATCTAATTACAGGTGTAAGCATTAAGCACTGTATTTTCAGGCATTGCATATTTTTAAGATTTACAAGATTTTTTCAGAGACTGTTGCCACAATAAATATTTTTCTATTTTTATAGTAATGTTCTGACCTAAGTGCTCCAAATATAACGGCTTACTTCTTATATTTATCGTCCTAAAGTATCCTACCAATGCAGGTATCAAAATGTGGAGAATAGGAAGGTATATGTCGCCAGGATGTGGTTTAATTGATTTTGTTGCCATAGTGACTACCCTTCTGCTTAAAATGTTTTAAAAGTAGTGATTCAGTATGCCTCTTTTGAGAAACAGTATTAGTAATTAAAAAATATCTAAGTAATCTGCTTTCCTTTTTATACTTAAAATTTGTGGTACAATTTAAAATAGAAAAACCTAGGTTTTATTATAATCATACAGAAAATATCCTTCTCTTCTGAGCCAATCTTCCTTAGTGTTTATAATTTTAGGTATTGTTTTTATAGCACAAGGAAACAGAAAGCAGAAGATAAACTTGTAAGATCTCATAAGTTCAGACTTTCTACTCAGTCTAACATCAACTGAATTAAAGAAGTGAAACTCTCCTGTTGAAGTTCTATCAGAAAGTCATCAGAAATGTATGAAACTTATTTTTACTGTCTGCTTATGTCTCAGAGGTCTTGCAGGTCCACCTACTTATTATTTCCATTTCTGCAACCTTCTCAGCTGTGAGGGTGATTCAGCTAGTGGTATACTTTGCTCTCAATCAGTAAACAAGCCAAGTGATAGTCACTCTGCAACCAGAGAGGACGTCTCTCAAAAGAGTTGTATGAATAAGGTTGTGATCTCTCGCCAGTTTGTAATACCTCATAGAACATTTTTGAAACCTGGGAACTTTGTTGCTTTTGCCTGAGGCTTAGTTTGCTAAGACTGCAATCAATATTGAATTTTATTTAATATTTTGCAAAATTTTGCTGAAACGAAATGGCAAAAATATTGTGTTTGTCACCATTATATATGCATGTCACCTGATCTCCATGTCATGAGTGGCACACAGCTGAACAACTAGTTTTCCTGAAAGCATTATTCACAATTCAATTTTTGTTTATATTCATCATTGATTTAATGGTGATGGTCTTTTGACTTTAGACTAAATCTGTGTGGTTTTTTTTCTTCAGCGGATGATAAAATATTTAATCCATAGCAAAAGTGAATTAGCTCTGAAGAGTCGGTAAAAAATCAGTACTCTTAGTTATTGTTTGACTATCCAATATCCTGTGCTCTTATAATACCTGAAACTGCGTAGCTATCAGAGGTCTTCAAGAACCTTAAGTAAAGACATTGAATTAAAGTTGAAACTTGAGAGTAATGTATTCAGGTTAACATGTTTCTGTAATATACTACACTTTTCTTTGGGATTCTATTTTAGTATTAAAATGTGCTTGTAAGGTAGAGAAGTAATCTCCATTATATTGACACAAATGAAACCTTCCACTCAGTTACAAAGAGACATCAAAATATGAATAATTTCATTGAGTCTCAGACATAGCTGTCCTTTTAAACTTCAGATATTTCCCTTCAGTTCCCTCTGTGAATTATTTGATTGCATGCCAAAGCCATTAGGTGGGATTGATTTATGACACTTGTTATATTGTTAAAATGAAGCCTTATTTTACCTCAGAAGCAGCACCACACTGACAATGGATGAAGTGACTTTTCATTATATATTCCTTAGACACTAAAAAGCTAAAAAATGTGTTAATAGTTTCCCTAATAATCTTGCTGTAAAAGAGGTTTCATATCATTCTTGTACCCCTTTTTCCTTTCTGTGTTTTCAATTCCATGTTTCCATGACATTTTAAAAGTATGTCAATGAATTAGCTATTTCAGTAGTGTTTCTTGCAATGCCAGGAATTAAAAAACAACTCTGTCATGTTCAAAGCTCTCCCTTGCTTTTATAGAAGAAAGTCACTGTATTACTTTTGAAGTTTAGATTTTTCCTAATGTCCTTCTCAGTACCAGAGCTTTGACTAGTGCTGCTCTTTGCTGTTCTTCTCTCCACTTGTACAGTCTGTATTTCAAGTTTTCAGATCTGTTTTTTTGGTGTGTTTTATTTTTTATTTTTTAAAAATATTTGTAGCATGACATTGGCCTGCCAAAAGGATCATTGTTGGGCACAGTTTGTAATTCCAGAGTAGAGATATGATCTCTTTGTTGTGAATTGATAAATAATGCTATTATTTCTTAGTCTGATTTTTTTCGATAAAAAGTGTTTTATGTTTCTTGGATATTATATATTTTATAGAATTTATAGAACAAGCAGTCCTTGTGAACTGCATGGAGTTTTCCCCAGTACATAACAATATCCTCCTCAGTTGTCAAAAACTACAATATAAACATTCCTTATTATATTCTTTAAAACATTAATCAACTAATGTTTAAACAAATCCCTAAATCTTTGTATATGTATTATCTTACCTAAAATGAGGTCTTTCCATACCTGTGAAAATTCAAAATCTTTTTTGTGGATGAACTGGGGTATGTAGGGATGAATGGCAGAATGCAGATTTTTTTTTTCCTACTCTTGTTTTGTAATTGTTTAGGCACAAAGATACCTCACCATTTAAAATTAGAACAAGTTTAAAATAATAATTGAAGAAATTTGACTTCACAGTGCTAATAAATGTTGCTAATAATTTACATTTATGTCTTCTCTTGAAATTATCTTGTAGTACTTCCCTTGCTATGTAAGTATCTATTTCCCCATTGTTCTAATGTTAATCTCAAAGGATGCATCTATCATTAAGTGTTCAATATAAATCAGCTCATTTTGTTTCCTTTCACTCACTGTAGAAACAGCGCACAAAACAGTCCCTCTGGTGTGTTCATCAAAACTGTGATTTCACTGATTAAAATGCAGAGAAACTGGCATTTTTCTTTTATCTGCAGTCCATCATAACTTTATTGTTTGAGTCTCATTAACACTGTGTTACTTCTCTCTGTTGGTATTTTTGTTTTGGTTTTAAGTTTTTGTTTATTTGCATTTTTTTTCTTCCCTCTTAAACAAAATTAAAAAGAAACATCAAAAATACTGCATATAGATTTCTCAGGTAACTTTCTGTGGTAGCATGTGAAGCATATCTTCTAATATTTATATAACCTTCTATTCAATGGTAAAGAACAAAATTTAATGTAATTTAAAATAACATGTCTTCTATGCAAAAGTCATCAATTCTTAAATATTTTTCAGTTGTAGCTTATGCCTTTTTGGACTTCTCTTAGTTTTTCAAATTTTACTGTTAAGATTAGACTTTTTTTTTTTTTTTTAAAGTTATTTCCAAACATCTGTATTGCTCTTCTGAATCTACCAATATTTTTACATGATATTTAACAGAATTTTCTTATAAGTATCTAAATGGTCTACTTTTCTTGCATATTTCTTGTCCCTTACTAGACAACAAGGCACTGGAACATGTCCAGAGGAGGGCAAGAGCCAGTGAAGAGTCTGGAGCACAAGTCTTATTAGGAGTGATTTGGGGATCAGGATACGTTTAACATAGAGAAGAGAAGGCTCAGAGGAGGCCTTAGTGCTACTTGAAAGGAAGTAGAGACAAGTAACAGGATGAGACAAACTGACCTCAAGTTGCTCCAGGAGAGGTTCAGAATAGATATCTGGAAAAAAATTTCTTCATGGGAAAGTTTGTCAAGCATTGCAACAGGGTACTCAGGGAAGTGGTGATGTGGAAGTCTTCAAAGACTGTGTGGATATGGCAACTGAAGACATGGTTTAGTGGTAGACTTGATAGTGATACTAGGTTGAAAGATGGACTTAATGATTTCAGAGGTCTTTCCCAATGATTCTATGATTCTTCATCAGGCTGTTTAGCTTAAAGTGCATCCCATTTTAACCAGTGCCACATTCAAGTGCCACATTTTAGCATGTACTCCCACCACATAACCCTAACAGAATTATACTTTTCTAACCTTGGAAGCAAGTGTCAAATTCATTAACTTTTTAAAAGATTAATCAAACAGAAATGTTCCAGTACTATGCTGTTTTACGACTATGTTTGCTGCACATACATTCTCCATGTGGGTATATATAGGTATATATATATGTGTGTGTGTATGTATGTGTATGCATATGTAAGCATCACTTTCACAATAATATGTCCTATTTTTTTCTTATTAATGTCCCTCTTTCTTGACAGAGAAGCGTGTTTTCAAGTTTGATAGTAAAACTGACAGAGGTGTGTAAACTCATCCTCCTCTTTTCTCTTGTGAAATCAATTTTCACAATAAAACTTAGAGAAAAGAAGAAATTAGGCATAACTGTCTTTAAGACCCTGAATTCACCACTGAAAATGGGAAAAATTATTGAACGTTTTTGTAGTCATGTGAGTAAAATACTTTCTTTACATGTTACCTCATTCTTGAACAGTTTGGTATCTAATTGCCACTATAAATGTGAAAGACTGCATATTTTTCCAAATCAATAAATTTATTTACTTAACTCAGAGCATAACAAAGGAGTACCTGTTGATCAGCAAGCTGAACCTCATAGAGTTTTCTGTATTTTTTATATGACTTGGCTTACAATAGTCCCAGAAGACCTTGTTATCAATAGACAACAAGAATTAATGATCATTAATGAGTAATTTGACTATGTGTCTTCACAGTCATTTGTGAAGTAACTTTGTTTCTTATAGTCTTCAAAGAAAAAAATAGAATATGACCTTTGATGTGTTATTTTGGGTAACTACATTACATGTATGTACCTACCCAGGACTTATATATATATAAAAAAAAACCAAAAAAACAAACAAAAAACAAACAAAACCAAAACAACAAAAACAAACAAACAAACAAAAAACCAACCAACTAAACAAGAACAAAACAAAACAAAACAAAAACACAAACAAAAAAAAAACAAAAACAAAGCAAAACAAACAAACCCAAACCAAACCAACACACAAACAAAAACAACAAAAAACCCTAAGTCCTTACTTGTAAAAGATCTTAAGCTGTAATGTAAATAGCATATATTACAACATTTGACTAGTGAATAAAGGAGTGTTTTTTAAATTAAACAGACTTTGTATTGACTCCTTCCTCTGGAACATCCCTTCCTGTGCAACTTGCCAACTATATTGGCAAATTCTGTGTTGTATCAGGAAAGTGTTGTAAGCAGGAAAGAAATGATTCAAATGTCTTTTCACCAAACCTGTTTAAAGATTTTGAGGAGGTTTATGCTTATTTATTTATTTATTTCTATTTTTTTGCCAAGTGTGGCATTTCTTAGAAATTTTGAATGCCTTCCTTTTTAATGCTATTTTTTCTTCCATTAAAAATTATGCATGGTTTTTGTAAAATTCCATCTGAATATATTTATTAAATTCTAATAATTTCAAATCCAAATGAAAACTGACCTCAAGTATTTAACCTCTAATTTGTGTAAGCACTATACTTTTGAAGGTATTAAAAATGTTTCATTACTTTTTTTTAGTGGTTTAGTTCCACTCCTACGAAAAGTGGTTATGTACATTAGGAGACAAATTATCTGCATAAGTCCACTAAATCCTTTGGAGTTATATTAGCAAGGAATGTAACTTCAAATATTCATTTTCAGCACTTCTCAAATCCAGTAAAGTCTCTCAATTTTCATTTCATTACAAGTATATCTGTTGCGTGGGCTTTAGCTGTAATGTCTTTCCTTTTCTATACATTTTTTCTGTGGATGTTCACAATCTGATGACTAAGATCTGTGAGCAATACATGAAAATGATAGCATAAAGTTAGCTTGGGTTCATGTTTCATGAATTCCTAATGGAAAATAATTAGTCTTCAAACTGTTATTTCTATCATGATATCATGCAATGATTTCTTCTCCTCATATCCAGAGATATTGGACGAAAAAAAATCAAGTGATAATTCCAATTATATATGAAAAAAGAGGAAGTATGTACTTTCTAAACTGGACATGCCTTGAATAGGACAAAAATATTTTGTGTTTGTGAAAATGAAGCAATCACATATTGAAGGGTAAGTGAAGAAAGCAACAACAAACAAACAAACATAATAAAAAAAATTAAAAAAATGCAACCAAACAAACAAAAAAAAACCAAACCCAAACCCAAACCAAACCAAACCCAACCCAAAAAAAACCCAAAAAAACCCCAAAATAAAACAAAACAAAACAAAACAAAAAAAAAAACCAAAACCAACCAAACAAACAAAAAAACCCAAACAAACAAAAAAAAACCCCACAAAAAAACAAAGACCCAAAAAACTTACCACAAATCTAAAGCCCAGAGAACTAAAACTTGTAGGTATGAAACCTATCTTCCCTATTTCATGCTGAACTTAGGACTGTTTCTCCAAATAGAAGAGGTGTGAGAGTAATTTGAATTTGGGGGGTGTCATAGTTTATCCCTGGCCAAATGCAATTATCCAGAGGCCCCAAAACAACAGCTTTCCCCCTCCCTCCCAACTGCAGGGAGAAAAGGGGGGGAAAAAAACCACACTAGATGAAAAGTGGATTATAATACTACGGAAGCAGTATGAATTTATGCAAATATATATATATACAGATACAAAAAAGGAACTTAATATTACTATATGCACACACACACGAACAATAAAGAACAAGCAAACAAGGTCTACTTCCCAGAGAGAGATATACAGCAGTCCCCGAAGAGGCAGCAGGTCCATGACCAATGCCCTTCACGGTCAGAAAAGGACTGACTCAAAACTTCTGTCTATCTCTTCTTATATCTAAGCTGATGTAAAATAGGATGGAATACTTCACTTGGATACAGTAAACCATGTGATCTGTCTCCCAGGAAGGCCTAAATTCAAACCACCACAGGGGGCAAGGGAGTGACGGGGTGAGAAACAGTTGTGATATCTTATTGTCTCAGTAAATTAATGCACTGGATCATCTTCTATCACTTTTGGTAGTCCTGAGCAGAATAATTTTCCTTTTAAACCCTGCATGTATTATTTAGACAAAAGCTTTGTAACAAAAATAGTTAGGCATACTGTTTTGATATTGTAGAGCTAGCACTTTTTAACTCACTACCTAGCATCTCTGTAATGTTGAAAAAAAAAAGAAAGAAAAAAAAAAAGAGTGGAAAAATGCCCAGATAATAGTATGCTTCATAATAATAGTGCAGAGAGGCGAGCTCGTAGGCATTCTTTGATCACATGTGAGCAGTAGTAAACTGTACATACCACTTGCAGCTCAAAAGAAACATGGACTCATAATTCTTCTAATCAAGAGTACTTTAACATAAAAAGCTGGCTAAAGCTATTTGGTTTACTAAGATGACACCTTTTGCTTATCACTCTATAAGTTGTTACTTAGAAGTACCTTGGTCTATGAGAATTGTAAAGGGCAGTGTTATAGTTTTAGAATCTAGTGGAATTTTTTTCTTTCCTCTACCACCAGAATGAGGGGCGAATAGGACTATCTTCATCCATTGCCTCTGACAAAAGAAGCAAGGCATTACCTAGTGACTGGTAATTCACTGGGTGTTGGGGGCTAGAAGGACACACTTTTTGGTTTCTTTTTTTCCTTCAGTTTGCCAGAGGAGAGGGAGCGAGAGACAGCTCTCAGGGAAACCTTTGCCCTACGGGGTTTGGTCTCTTTTCTTTTCTTTTTATCTCCCGTTTTCCAATCCCTGGATTTGTGGAATTCCTTGTGCTTAAGAGAGAGAGAGAAGACATCGTTAGCCTGGGCCTTTGCATTGGGCTATTCTGAGGGGGTCCATCGGCGGCCAGCCCAGGCGTGAGGGGTTTTTGCATTGGAGGCTCCAGCCCAGACACCAACAAACCACAAGCCGAGGAAAGAGGATCCCAGCCTTGTTTTTCCCTTTCCTGAGCAGCTTCTTCCCACCGACCCCACAGAGGCATGCCAAAGCCTTTTCCACCAACCACCCGGGGGCAGCTCAGCACCGGCTGAGGAGCAACATCATCCCCTTCGATCCATAAATACTACTGCGCCCAATGGAGCCAGAGACTGTGGGGGGAGGGTTTGGTTCAGGGGGTTTACTTGTTTAGTCCTGGTTGTTTTGTTTCTCTTGAATACATATATAGATATATATTATAGCTAAGAACTGTTGTCCTTCCATTTATCATACCTTAATTAAAATTTGTTTTAAAATTAAAGGATGTTTGTCTCCTTCTTTAGTTTCTAGTCCAACAAATTTCCTAAGTTCCTCTAAAACTTAGACAGGCAGGCAAGAGGTCTTGGAAACTTCTGATTCCTGAACTTATCAAGTTTTTCATCATCTGACATAGAATAAATAAGGATACTTGCAGAAATACAATGCCCCTATGAAGAGCTAGAATGGCTTCTGTACAAGGAAGTTCTACTTTCAACTCTACTGGCTGTTCTGAATTACCTAAGGGTAATTCCATTGATACACCTGAATTTCCCAAAGTTTTGTGACAACCTACCTCACTAAAAGTTACTAGGAAGGGTTAGTAGCCATAGTATAAAAAAAGTAAGTATTTGAAGTAAACCTATATCAAAGACAGGAAACTGAAGTTCAGTGTTCAAAAGGGAGAGGTGTAACCAACGGAATTCTGCAGTGATATGAATTTGGAGTTATTCTGTTCAACCCATTTCTATTAGCCTAGAAAAGAAAATAAGCAATAAGTTGAGAACTTTTTATTATTTCTATTATGGTTGGAAATGACATTGCACAGTGTGACGGACTTGCCAAAGAATCCAAATATTTTCTGTAGGAAGTGGTAGCCTCTGTTTTACCATTTGCAATAAAAAAAACCCAAATCAAACAAAAAAAAAAAAACAAAAAAAAAAAAAAAAAAAAAAAACCCCAAAAAAATAAAAAAAACCCCAAAAANAAAACCCCAACAAAACAAAAACAAACAAACAAAAAACAACACAAAACACAAAACCCCAAAAAAAACCCCCAAAAAACAAAACAGAACAACAACAACAACAACAGCAAAAAATCCCCAACCACATGGCAGTTACTGTAATGAAAGCAAGTTTCAGTGAGCAGGAGTAATAATTAAAGACAAAAAATAAAGGCAGGTGAAATAGTGGGAATCATTAGGAAAAGACTTGGAGGTTTTTTTGTTGTCCTTTTGAATGCTGAGTGCAGTTCTTGCATTGCATATGAAAAGAACAGAAAAGCTTCCAGACAGAAGAGATTCAAAATGCTCAATGTTATGGAATGGCTTTAGAGTAGTCTAGGATACTGCAGCAGGAAGAAAGGCAGCTAAGGGCATTTATAGTCGAGGGCTACAAAACTGTAAATAAAATATAGAGAAAAAAGATTACTCTCTCCTTGGGCAATGTAAAGCAAAGATTATCAGGTGAAGGTAGGAGGAGCTGGCTCTACAGAATGAGTTGTTTTCTTGCTTCTCTATAGCTAGGGCCTGATCAGGGTATATACTGATTGCTGGCATGGGTTTAAATAAAGACTGAACAAAGCAGGGGAACAGAAATCCAATGAAGCTCTCTCAATGCACAAGAACTACATCTGACCTAGAAAGTCCAACACATGCACTTTGCTATACACATAGAGAAATCTGTGGAAAACATTGTATTTGTCTTATTCTTACTTTTTCCCATACACTGCATATTGACATTGTGCAGGAAAACAAATTTAACTGGATAGAAACTTGTTTCAACCCTGAGAAGTAATTGCATATTGCTTAACTTTTCTAAATCTAATGTTACACTCATCTTTGTCATAATATCTGCAAAATCCTGCAAGTCCTGTTGCTAAGTGTGAAACACTGAAATGTCAAGGGTTAAAGGCTCAAACAATTGGCCATTTACAAAAGCAGGGCGTGCTTTGTTGACAACTTGCAAGGTAACAGCTCAAATGCAGAGTGCTTAAGCACCAGGGAATGACCATGACAAATTAAACCTTGTTTAACAAGAAGCTGGATTTTGAACCAGATAAAGGGAAGAAGCCAATAAGAAGCAGGCCCTATGGAAGTGGATTAGTGCTTTCTGTCATGCCAATGTCCTCCCTTACACTACGTGCTCAGCTGTAAAAATCCTCCCTTGTAGCTTCTACAGGGGAGATATTGGGACATTTGCATGTAGGACTGAAGATACTTATCCCTTCTGATGGGCTATGAATAACTCAACTAAGCTGACAGGAGAGACAGCTGTGTGTCTTAGAAAGTGTCATAAATGGTCAAAGATCCCCAAAGTGCCCTCAGAGGCATTTCTGAGACCTTCCACCAGAGGACAGCATGTGATCTACAGTGTTACATCAGACAGTGTAAAATTATACTCCAACAAGTGGAGGTATCTGAGTATTCCCACCTAGCCTGAGCATACATTAGGCAATCAAACTGCATGTTTCAAAGGCTTATGCCCACCCTCAATAGATCAAAACTGCAACCATCACTTTTACCACCTTCAGACATCTAAATTGCAATTTATTGTGGATCACTGGATCCACAAGTGGTAATATCTTTCTGCTTTTATCTTTTCTCTTTCTCTCATTCTTTCTCTTAACTCCCTCTTCCTGGGATATATTGTAAGCCAGCCTGAAAAAACAAAACAAAACAAAACAAAAACAAACAAACAAACTAAACAAAACCAGTTACATCTGGGTAAGTTAAAACTGGGTAAGTTACAAGTTTGGTCAGTTAAAGTTTTAGAAGTACCTTACTTTGGATATTTGCCAAGTACCTTGCTCTACCTTAATGTTCTAAAGCTTGCAAGTAAAAGGTTATTTTTGAATGTCCTGGGAATTTTGTTGGTTCTTCTGTGTGCTGCCCAGAGTGAGCCAACCAACCTTCTCCTAAACCTGCCACACAGACCAAGGTATAACATGAAGACACACAGGAAATCACATTTTCATTAAACTTTGTTCCTTTGGTCTGGCCCTAACCTGCTTATTTTATCTTAATTTCTTGTCTTGAATAGTGAAAATATTGAAATAAACATATTACAATAAATGAGATAACAGAAATGAATGTCTGTCTTTTGTGCTTGTAAAGCATCTACCAGCAAGGATCTCAGGTTAAATAGGCTGAAGCTCTTAACATTGTTGCTATAGATCAATATTTAAGAACTTCATAAATTTGTGCATGTAAATTTCTCTGAAAGCTTTAGTGGATGCATTTTACCACACAGGGAAGAGTAGCAATGTATTTTAGAGATTTTAGCATTTAGTTGTCCTCTTGAAGTATATGATGAAAGAATTGAGGGGCAAGAGGTGGTGGTGTGGGGCTTGATTTTTTTGAAACAGGTTCTTTATTTTATGTTCTTTCCAGTCATAGGATATTTTCATATCTAGACACAGGTTCCAGAACGAGGATTTTTTTCCTTTTTATTTTTGTATTTATTTTTTTTTAATTTTTATTATTAATTTTTAATTTTTATTATTAATTTTCCATTGAAAGGTTCTTCTTTCCTTCAGATAAAACAGAAAGTTTTCATTTTGTGTTCTTGTGTGTTAGATTAAAAGAAAATTAAACAAAATGATAACCAGCCTACCCTCACCCACAGATGTCCTTCATTAGTCTAAAAAATATCGGTATGGTTCTAAGGTACTGTAACACAAAATGAGATTCTGTATTTAGTAGACACATGACTGGAAATTTATTCTTCAGCATTTGAGTTCCATTATGAATAAAAATACACTTTGTGAAATTCTATGCAAACTGAAGGCATAAAATAATGTCTGTTAAGGGTATATTTACATTTTAATTGCTAAGTATCTCTTCTCTGTCACTTCTTCATCTGCTGGATATTTCACTGAACTTTTCACACTGGATCCACATTAAATCCACAATATTTCTTGTGTTTATCTTGGGTAAGGATGATTCTGTTCATATGTCCTTACATATGGAAGGAAAGGTACTCTCTTATCAGAAATTCAACATACTGTTTTTAACCTGCAGGAAACAGATAGGACTCATACCTGTAGTGCATGATGGAAGGCACTATATGGGGAGGGTGTGCTATCTCAAGGATAGTGGAGGGGTTCGGCGAGGTGAAGGAGAGCCTGGAAGCGCCTGAGGTTGAGGAAGGTGAGCCTTTATTCACCCCACACACTCTCTTTTATAGAGAGGCTGTGGAACAAACTAGAAAACGAGGTGGAACTTAAGGAACAAGGGAAAAGGTAGGTGTGAACTCGCCAGCTAGGGAGAGACTAGGTGGATACATAAACACAGAGGGAACAAAGGGGTTGAACATGAACCTATACAGAACAGCTGCACTGCAGCAAACATTGACCAATCACAAAACTGTAATACAATTCTATGGAACTATGGAAAAATATAGAAAAATCTAATGGAAAAACCCAAGTTATATATGTGTATATATTAAACATAAAGTCAATTATAAATACTCTCGTGCCTCTATCTTCTTCTGTTGTTAGGTAAAGTGTCTTTCTCCTTGCACCTATAACAATAAATCTCTCTCCATCTGTTATAGTCCTGTTCACTTATTTCTTGTGGTATGATTTCACCCTCACTACCCCCGACTCATATCCTAATGAATACTTTATTTATCTCTTAAATATTTCTATTACCACCAGAGTGGCATAATGTTATTTGGTACAGCCTTCAGGTAAATTCTAATAGTTGAAATATGAAGCAAATAATTCCAAGGTAGAATCTTTATTTAAAAAAATAAATAAATAAATGTTTATATGTTATTACTTGGGGTTTTTTTAACCATTTCACTGAAGCCTTCAGAAACTAAGCAACCAGTTTAGTTTGAATACTTCAGTATTCAAACACATTTCTGCTAATAGTTTCTTCTTTGGAATATATAACTTTTTCTGTCTCTAAGGCAAAGTCCCTTATTGTTTGGGCTTATTAAAACCCCTGCTTTTCAATATTCACAGCATAATTGTTAAATCTGATGGTTTCTTTAGTTTGCTTGAAGTTTCTTCCACTGGCAATAGGTCACATATGTCAGGGTTCTTATTAGTCTCTGGCTAAGTCACCACACATTGTGGTAATTTTTATGAATTTAACACACACTAATAAATCACACATAGACAGAGACTTGAAATTGCTGTAGTATAATAGGAAAGGAGAAAGCAAAAATCATCCTCATTTACAGAACTTAACTGAGAATTCTTAAAAAAATTTGCAAATGAGCATCATCTGAAAATATTTGTTAGAAAAAGTGAGTAACATTTACATGCCTAATGCTCTTCTGAAAATGCATCTATTTGCCTAAATCACTTTTGAAATCTGTTTTTAGTTCTAATGCCAACAGTCTGCAGGAAAAGGATGAATGAACCCTAATCTCACAAAATCTTATCTCCTATAAATGGTAGTGCTTAAATGCACTTTCCTGACAAGAACCAATATGAGCCTGAAATAAATACTTCAGCCTTCCTCCACAGACATATGAGAAATAAATAAGAGGTTTTATTACAAACAAAATAATTTAAATAATTGAGCAACGGTTACAAATACAAGAATGTTAGGTTTTTTGTGTTTTGTCTTATCTATAGGTATCTCGTGGAGTTGTAAGGTACTGGGTCCTGTCTGGGGCCCCGTACCAGGGACTGTGAGGCCGCAAACAGGGCATTGTAAAATGTATATGGACAAGGAAACCCCACATGGTTGGTCATGGAGGTTGACATCTTGACCAGGGCCCCACCTCCCGGCATGGCACAGCCAACCAGGAGGAGGGGAACGCCCTTTCTGTGACAAAAGTAGGGTGGAGGTTTAGAAGCCTCTAAAAGCACCTGTTTTGAGTTGGGAGGTGTACTTATTGGACCCTAGGGACATGGGCACCTGGTATGTATTCTTTACCATCTTCCTGTTTGCCTTACCTTTTTGTTTCATGTTTTATCATTTCAAAATTTAAATAAAAGAGATTTTTCTCACAGACAGACTTGCTCTCTTGCTCTCTGGAAAGGTTTTTTTGAAAAGAAAGGACAGAAAAAGAAACAAAAAACCCAAACAGTCCAAAGGTCACTAAGATCATGGAAGTACTTAATTTGTTATTTGAGTATCTTGAAAGAAGAATCTTTGATAAATCATAATTCACATTCTTCTGTTTTCTCCAGAGAATCTCATCCTGTCCTGGAAATCAGAACAAAATATGCTCTCAACAGTACTAAACCTCATTTCAGTAATGGGTCATGGAGAAAGCTGTGGGCCCCCTCACCATTAGCTGCACTAATCTGTATTTTGTTAACCAATGTCCTTTCTCCCTCATAATTTGTTTCAGGACATTTTTCCTGGGTCTTTTCTCCAATAAGCATGTGGTCCTTTGGCAGGGATTTTTTTTAATCAATATCTGTTGTGCCTTTACTTCTTTCTCCTCATTTTTCTTAGATTTTTGTTAAAGAAAACAAATAAAATATTTAAGAAATTTAGTGTAAAATCTATCATTATAGAATTTGTATTATTTTAACCAGACTTCCTGCAAGTCAGAGTGTTTATGACTGCTATAGTACCTAAAAATTGTAAAATATAAAAGGGATGCATTTTACATATAACAAATTCACAATCTGTCTAGTCATTACGTATTATCTATTAATACACATGTCAGACTTGACATTCGTAGCACTATTATGAAACTTGCATCTCTGTGAATTTTTTCTACTTTGAGCAGTATTTCGCTAACTATTCATAAACAAACAAACAAAATTTCTACACCAAATCTTTTTTCTGCTTTGTATGTGAATATTAACATTGTTGCAATTAGACATACTGTCTTTAGATATAGGAGATATTAGACGATTTAATATCTTTTGCAAACACTTTGACATAGGCAAGTTTGTTAAATTTTATTATATGAAGAAAATTTGGGATTGTGATGTGGTCATAACTACTACAAATGACTATATCCTCACAAATTCTCTGCGCTTATAATGAAACCTTCATAAACATAAATTTTACCTTTTGGCCAGTGGTGCTTTGGGGCTTTTTTGTTATGGCTTTGCTGGTTTGTTTTCTTGTTTGCTTGTTTTCATTTGTATTTTTTGTTTTTGATTGGTTGGTTGGTTTTGGGTTTTTTTTTGTGGTGATGGTGGACTTTTTAGGTTTTGGTTTTGTTTGGGGTGGGGGTGTGGTTTTGTGTTTTGGTTTTTGTTTGTTTGTTTTGGGTTTTTTGTTTGTTTGGGGTTTTTTGTTTGTTTTGTTGTTTTTTTTTGTTTGTTTTTTAATTTCAATACAGGTATCAGACTTATACTAAAACAAGAGCACCTCATGGAATTTTATAGGAATTGTGGCCATATAGTTTTCATCTATATAGTTGCCTAAGAATTGTGGCTCATAGACATGATGGGGGAAAGACAAAGAAGGAGAAATAACCATATCCAGGAATTAGGTATTGAATATCAGGAAAATATGTGAAATGCAACCTCATAGGCTTGCACTAACAAATAGAAAACTGTCAAAATGCCTCTCTTCCTTGCCAAGTGGGATGCTGGATAGAATTATATTTACTGTTCATGCATATCCTGCACCCTTATTCCAATCACTTCTTTCTTTCTGCACCTACAAGAAAAAGAACAGACCTGTGATAGGCCACTGTTTTGTTTTTCTCAAGGCTGCTCTTGAGTCATATTTCTAATAATATCTGCATAGGCAAATAAGAGGAAAACACAGAAGATAATGCTGCAGGTTTGAATAAAGGTGTCAGGGAAAGTAAGACAATAATCCTAATGCATATGTGTTAGAAAAGGACTATAAATGTAGTAATATTTTTTTCAGGGAACTTTGAAATGCCCTTTAGAGAAAAGAACACTATCTGGATAACATTAGTTGTATAACCATGGTATTAGTAAACTTATTTGTTTAAATTAGAAGAAAATTACTAAAAAATTCAAATACTGATGCTATATACCTCATGTGTCCCCACTTGTATTTACTCATTGTCCCTGTTGGAGATCTCAAGTGCACCATGACTTCAAATAAGTTTATGTTAATAAAGACTTACAAAAGGTGTCAACATTATGTATGTGTAATTGGCTATCTCACATTTTACCAAACAAGTGAAAGGGAACCAGATTGAAATTAAAGAGGATTTGTTAGGTCCTTGTAAGAACATGATTAATGGGTAGCTCATGCTGGCCCTAAGGCTTGATGAGAGTTACAATGCAGAATAGAAATCAGGATAATCCCATAATAGTGACACGGCTGTAACGATAAACTGTGAATACCAACTGACATTGGCTGAAAGTACGTTATGCTTTAAATGCATACTTTTGAGAAGTAAGGATTTGCTAACAATGCCTACTTAGAAATGACTATTCCATGTATTGTTCATGATAAAAAGAAAGACTTAGTTAATCTCACTACACAACAGAAAAAAAATAATGCAAAATTAAGAACAAAATTTTCTAGTAGAATGAAAGCTAATATTGGTAAGGGGCAGCAGAGATATTTATCCTGTGAAAATTCTGTGAAAGACAGAACTTGGTGTTGGACAAATCAAAGCAGAGTGGTTTTTTTTGGGGATACAGGAGACACATCTTACAGGTGTAATTCTCTCACTTATGGTATAGAGCCATTTAGTACCATTTGTATAGGTTGGTAGTCATCAAATAGAAGGACTACATCATATTCTGTCTGGTGATGGGTCATCTAAGATGATTACAACAGGAAAAAATTATGCAAAAGTGGAAAGTGATGTAAAATCAGAATTCATCAGAGACACAGTGAAATAGTAAAAGTGAGATCTGTGCATGTCTTACTTTTATTTTAAGAAAACAGACAGGTTAAGACCATTTTAACACGGACATTGTAAAGCAATGTTAAAATATAGCACATACTATAATAGCACAGCATCAACTTATTAAATTATCAATTAAATTTTGGTAGAGAAAGTCAGAGCTGTATAGAAAGTCAGAACTGTGGTAAAATGCTGACACCATGTTTAATCAACTTTCTTGAATATGTAATAATCAATTCAATTGGATCATGTAGGGAAAAGGTTAACTCCTTACAGGAACGTTATCACAAGGAAGGTTGACAAATGTAGTCTGCAGCAAGTCCCCAAAGAGAGTGCTTGATTGCACATGCCTACTGGATGGACTCAAGAATTTCTTGAGCAGTGGGGAGTAGCATGTGTTCTGTGGTAATGAAACCGCTTACGTAATTGAGGGGTATAAAAACAGGGCTTGACCATTAATAAAACAAATTGCCTACTTGCATTCAGTCTGGTGGGTCCATGCCATGCTGTCACTAATGGTGTTCCTGGAACAAGGACTCTAGGAGAGATGTTGGGAACCAGGGCAGAGAGGCACTGGGGCATCTGACCAGTGACAGTCCCTGGCTGAACTCAAAGGAAAGGAGGAGCTCCTTGAGGACACTGTGTATGCCCATCACCTCTGGAATTATAAGACAATAGGAATCAGGATTATAAAGATGTCAAAAAGAGAAGAGAATTCAGCATTCAGTGATCGGGAGGTAAGCAGACAGGGATGGGGAGAGGTAATTCCCAAGAGATGAAACAGAATGCTGAAGCCTTACACCAGTTGTTAATAAGACAGAAAAAAGAAATCACAGAAGCCAAGCTCGTGGCGCTTTTAAAAATGATTGCTGTGACTGTACCAGGATTTCTTCTTGCTGGAACCCTTCAAATGACTACTTGGTAAAGAATCAGAAAGAGACTTTATGAGGAAGTGATTTTTGAAGACTTAGAGGTATTCAGGAACCTAGCCATATGTGGGGAAATAATGGATGCTTTGAAAATGACACATAGGAGAATAGCTCCTGCCATGGCAGTGGGTCCCATTTCCCCTGTGCCTCCTGCTGCTCCTGCTTCCTTTAGGGTACCCCAAAGATGGGGTGCAAATATGAGGGTACCATAGGACCCTTGGGACTGTGGGAGGAGGGAGAATGGGAAGGAGGTGGCCTGCCACTCGAGCTGGCACCACCTTTCTGCTGCCAAGAGCAGGAGGGGAACAGCATGCCACCTGGCTTGACACTGCTTTTTTTACCAGTGTGCAATTTTGGAAGAATCCTTACCTCACTCCTGCTGCATGCCTGTTATGAAGGGACAGATGCTACATCCCTTCCATGAAGCTACTGTTGAACTGCAAGCTCTCCCCTGCCACAGGGCTGCTGCAGAACTATCAGTTTATGGCAGCTGCTTAGCAGCCAAGGGAGAAGCCGTGCTGCTCCCGCCATGGGACAGAAGTGGACACCTCTTCCACCCCTGCCCACGGTTTCTCATGTGTCCCTGCCTGAGGAGGTATGCAAAGAGTTTAATAATCCAGTAGGCAGTGAGTTTACAGAGGACATAGGGAAAGAATTGGTTATATTCCCTCCTGATGAGGGTAGATGGCCATGTGGTGTTGCTTCCATGGGCATAGGGGAAAGATGTAATGAAGAAGCATTATGTGTGGGAGATTGGAAGGTGGTAAATGTCATTTGTTGCCCTCGCCAATCCCCTCCAAAAGCCTATCATAGAAGGTTATGACGAAACTGAGGCAGACAGTTAAAGAGAGATGTGTTTCATCACACTACAGGTTTTCCTTCTTATCACCAGAAATAACAAACTATGAAACTGAAGCAAAAAGAACACACAGCCAATGACTGTTACTAATTTATGGTTATGCTTGAAATGCAAAAACAGAATAAAGATTTTAAACATGTGCGTGAATTGTGGGTGTGGCGGCCACCTGCTTGACTGGAAAGATGCGCATTTATGTGTGTGCGTGTGTGTGAATTCAAGAGCACTTTATATCAATAATGCCTCAAATAAAAGTACAATTATACAATACTACCTGAACCACACTCATGTCGCCAGATGACAGTTAAGCACAATGCCCGTACCCTAACAGATTTCCCCTTAAAATAAAGTTGATACTTTTCACCCAGTTACATACATACCGTCAGATAAAAGTCCTGCACAGCCCACCTGTTAAAAACCCTGGATGAGTGAAAGTTACATGATTCATAAAGTTACTTAGCATCTAGCATGTTAGTTCTAATAAAGGCCCCTTATGTTTGTGCCCTGGTTTCTATAGCTAGTTAAGATAAAGTTGTTTTATGTTAAGAAAGGTTTTAGAGATATGCTGTTTTGTAACTTGTTATTATAATAAAGAAGGGGTATACGTAAGGAAAGGGTTAACTCTTTTCAGGAAGATTGTCCCAAGGAAGGATAGCAAATGTAGTCTGCAACAGGCCACTAAAGAATGTGCTTGATTGTGCATGCCTACTGGATAGGCTAGTGAATGAATGGTGGGGAGTAGCACATGTTCTGTGGTTATGAAATCTCTTACCTAATTGAGGAGTATAAGAACGGGGCTTGACCATTAATAAAACAATTTGCCTGCATGCATTCAGTCTGGTGGGTGTGTAGCACACTGACACTGCATCAAGCAGTTTCAGCATTGAATTAGCCCACAGTTGAGTTTATACTCTATGGGTCTATATAGGAGGTGTGTCCAAAATACTGTAGATCTGAAAGGAATTTGTGCAGTGCCATCAGTGAAGAACGTGCATACATGCATGGCTATGCATATGTACTCTGTACACAGATATAGAGACAAAGCATATACTGAATGTAATGTATGTAAACTTTAAAAATTCTGTTGCAGGGTGAAGAACACAATTTCTTGTTCTGGTAATCCAGCTATTTGGCCAATGCAGTACTTTTAACATCTAAAGAAATATTTGAACTTACTGACAAAATGAATCTTTTGTCCGAAACATTTAAAAACCCCCAGATAAATACTTTTTTTTTTTTTTCCTTCATTAAAATAGAACTGCTCTGGTTTAATGATGATTGTAATATCTCTTCCTTTTCAATGTGCAAAGCAGAAAGTTTTGACTTTCACCAATTATCATTTCTCTCTATGAAAGGGGGGATTACATTAGAAATGAGAATTAACATAACATTTCTGCGAGGACATCATGGAGATACAGTAGTACTGAGAACACCTCCTTGGTAAACAGTATCTGTGCTTAGTGGATAAATATCTTAAATAAATACAGAGCTTGCCCATAAATATCCTTCATAAATAAAAACATCCAAGGTTAGCAGACAAATCTTTAACATACTTAATATTACTTTGTTCTGGGTCACAAGAAAGCAACCCTCTAGGAAGCCATCAGGAGCACTTTTGTCCTTGTAAATGACAAAATGATGTCATTTGTAGAAGCCATTGTTGAAATAGAATTGTGAGGTTAACATATTTCAGCACATAAATACCAAATTTACATCTCCAACAGAAAGCTTTGGAAGAAAATTTTGAAATGGCCTATAATCCTTCAAATAACATATTAAATGCTTTGGGAAATTATCTAGTGATGAATAATTTTAAATTGTTTATAAATTTTAAATAGATATACTGACAGATATACTGATGGACTGAGACTATAAGACAGTAAGGCAGCAACTTCTTCCTGTGTGTACAGTAATTTGTATTAGTGTTATGTATTGTATTTTCACAAAGGCAAAAGAAACCTCATAGAAATTTTAATGGTTCTTAGTGGTATTACATGATTTTTCTCTTATGAGGAATGTCATGAAAGATTCCGCATGATGAGGTAAGGAAAGGATAAATCAGCCCATGAAAAGAATCACTCAGACACTATTGTTTCAAAAAACCCATCTGCATTTTTAGTGTACTTATAGCAGAAGATTTTGAACAGGAATTCTTATACATGGTACAATTGATTTACACAGCAAGTACATCATATGTTGAGTTGTCTTTAGGGATGTTATAAGCCCCTGCTGTGTCTGATGAGTACTTAAATAACTTTCAAACTATTTATAATTGTGTGCGAGTTTGTTAAGGAAATATCACTCTGTGAATTTGCCACATAGATAAAATTTAGATTCATACTGTTGTTTTTCTTTGCATTGAATTTTTTAGGATAAAGAAATTTCAAATTAATGTAGTGGGTTTGTTTGCTCAGAATTATCCAAATATTCATAGGTAATTGAAGCCTGAGAAATTTAGTCTAGCATATACCATTACTAGTTAAATATCATACTAAAAAACATGCATCACACACCTTCTCCTTCTGTTTTCTTTCATGGAGTACACAGTCTATTTAGCCTATATATTTCATCATATTTTCATAGCAAATGATATCTAAGGTGTAGAAAAATGAAATTAAGATACTTTCTTCATCAATCTGACTTTGTGAACTGTGCAGTATTTAAAAGAAAAATGTGGTGAAGATGATATGAAAAACAGAGAAATGAAGGAAGATATTTCTGGATTTGAGGAGAATGGTATGCTACAGATGATACATCTATCCAGTGCTTTATTAACAGTTCCTTAGGTCAGACTTTAATTGCTGAGCAACACAGCTTTCATAAGTCTGCATCTGTGGTAAACAGACCAGATGGGTGCAAACAGAAATAGAAAGCTTAAGGGAAAAAAA
>VXAU01004627.1:0-12904 GCA_013399695.1 Formicarius rufipectus | reverse complement strand
ACAGAACAATATATGTCATAATTGAGAACTTTGTGACCTGTTATTGAGTACATCCTCAGGCAATAAAAATTACTTGGAAATATCTTACCTTTCTTCATCTTCTTTCAGAGTTTACAGTAAAATTTTTGTTAGAGTAATTTTTGATTATATCTGTTTTTCTCAGTAAGACAGACTTCTTATTAATAGTTAATATCATTATTAACTATATATATAAATATATATTTGTATATATAAATGCTCATATTATAAATGCTATAAAATTTTACAATTACTTTTCCTTTAAAAAAACTATTTTGTATTGGTTTACAAGAAAAAATAAGTTTCATTATTCTTCTAGAATGAGTGACAGCACAAGCTTTTGGAATTCAACAAATAGTCTGAAACCACATCTTTAAAATTATTATAATTCCTACTGAAAAGATGTACTTAAATACTGAAATAAATCCTCTGTCTCAAACTTAAATGCAAACATTTTGTGAGCAGATCTAATGCATTACAAGAACTTTAGGTTCATTTTAACCAAACATTTTAAAAGAAAATTTGTGCTGCGTGTTTTTATTTTTTAAAAATTAATTCTACAGAGTTAGAGTAGAAATTGACCAAATATACTCCTTTTGACTATAAGGAATGTTAATATGCCCATTGTTTCCTGTATTAGAAGCTATCCCTTTTATGCTGATTGAACGGGATTGTAGTGTTTTGGAGACAGAGTATTTGACGTGATAGAGAATACAATCTCTATATATATCCATCTATGTATGTTCTTGGCAGTGGCTCAGGGGGGTTTGGAGAAATTCTGATGAGCCATCATGTAACAACCTAAAAAATTTAACAGTGTTTCTCACATAATTTTGTGTTTAGCTGTCTATGTTAGTGGATGAGTTAGACATATAAAAAAGTGTAGGTCTGAAAGGAAAACAATCTATAGTCAGGCACAGTTGATCCTTTTTATCAGTGTATCTGGTGATATCATAGAAAATTATCTCCACTGGACGCACCTCATAATTAAAGGAAATTCTGTGGCAAGAAACTAAAGGAAATGTCAGTCAGCAAGGCCTTTTGGACATTCAAAATGGCTCTGGCACATAAACATCCATGCTCTGCACAACCTCACTTTTGGGAAGAGTTGAGGACCATCTTGTAATCTCACTCTGTGTAGTGTTGGTGTTGTCGTCAAAGATGACAATGGCACTGCTGCAACAGTTACAGGATTAAAAAAAACAACAAAACATTTAGATAGCGAAATGAAAATTTCAAACATATTCCTGGCTACAACTCATGTCTAATTATTTTGCTAGGAGAATGAAATCAAACTAAGGTGAATGTGTAGGTAATATATGAGTGATTAAAACCTAAATTATTTTTGGTAAGAAGTGCCAAATTTTATATAAGTAGGCTTGTAACAAATTAAGAAAGGTCACTTGGTCTGCAGTTCAGAAGAAAGCTTTTTTTTTTTTTTTTTTTTTTTTTTTTTTAGAATGGTAAGAGCTATAACTGTGTCTAAACTGAGAGCCATAAACACATCAAGTATTTCCTAATTCACTCTACTTCATAGGCCAGGTGGGCCTTGTTTTCATATTTAAAAAATGAGTAAGAGAGCCTTTATAAGGGAATTAGTCAAAGAAATATTTGGAAAACAAAATCCTAGGAGAGAGTTCACAAAGAATCCTACGCTGTTTGATTACTTAAGAAATCAACAAAACAGAAAGTTGTGAAGGACATATATTTTGACAATGTTCATTTGTATCTCCATTCTTAGCCTGATGTTAGACTGAGGAGCTGATTCTCTCTGTGAAACACTTTTATAGACCTTCAGTAACTCTGAAGAATTTTTTTCCCCCTCTTAAAATATCTATAACTGACTCAGTACTAATTATTTCATTTTTGGAGGCTGGAAACAGCACACATTACAAGTTGCTTGGGCAGTTTCTGACAGAGCTGTTAACACAAATTTTCTGAGCCCTAGGGGTGATAATCACAGAACGATCTTTCATTCCTGATGGCTTTAATCTATAAAGGGTTATGTGGACTGGGATAAAATAATCTGAAGAATCAACATCTTGCCCCCAGCACACTGTTAAAGCTGAGATGATCAGAAGCATTCCTGCTAGGTCTTCCTCAGAAAAGCATACTTCATGACAGACTTGCACTTAGGAATCAGTTTTCCACCCAAACAGTTTTGCTGGCTTTAGAGAAATACTATGTAGAGCTTGCCTGTTCTTTTTGCCTTCCTTTTGAAACTCTTGAAAATATGCTGGATGAAGGTGGGTCTATTTACTGCATTTTTTGGTTTACTGTGTTCTTTATAGGCACAGGGTGAAAACCTAGAGAACAAAGTGGATTCAGATAAACAGAACACAGTAAACTTCATAGATGTGAACAACTTATTTTAAAACAGATAAAAACTACTGAGATTTCTTGTTTTAAGGCTAGAATAGACTCTCTTAAATGTGTACATATGTAATCTGCAGGAGTGCGTGACCAGAAAGTTGAACAGTGTGCCCTAGTTCCAGTAATACACTCCAATTTTGGAATTCAGAACAAAATACATCTATTGAAATACTTTCAACATTTACTCATAAATGTTTTTAGTTTGCCAAAATAATAATTTGCACATAAAAGAATTAAATAATAATTCACCTTGTTTACCCACCTGCTGATTCTGACTTGGGTTTTGATCAATGCTGTATTGGTTCTTCTCACTTGTTCATCACTGTAGCTTTTATCATGTACTATATTTTTAAGTGGTGTGCCTTGCTGAAACCTTGCTTTACGTCATCAATATGTTGCAGTTGCTGCTTTTCTTGGGAAGTTGTTTGCAAAAGAAGGAATAATAATTGGTGAACAATATTGTCAGTGGTCTGTTTAGCATTGCTTTCTGACTACAGGAAAACCACTTTTTGTCTCACTCAGAAGAAAATCCCATTTCACTGATCAATTCATCATAAATTTTGCACTTTCATTCTGAAAAACTTTAAAGGCTTTGAAATCTGGGTGTTTTTTTAAAGCAATTAATAACTGATAAGAAGGCAGATAATAAAGGTACTCAAATGATCTCATGAATCAAAATTCCTTCCATAGTCAGAACTTTTTGTCCCTCTGGAGAGTTTGTGTTTGTGTAGTCATCATAGGGATTCTGAGAGTTGCAACTTTTTATCAGAGAAAGATTTTAAAATAACCAGCCTACTGCAATTGCTATTCTTATAACACCCTTTTATTTGCTACACCTCTTCTGTTGATTCACCTTAAGAACAACAAAATCTTCTTGCCCTTAAATAAGTATCATTCTCTTTTCTTTAATTCACTGAATTTTCTTTTTGCATGATCTACCATTTATTTCCTTTCCTAATCACTTGTTTAATAATTTTAAAAAAAAACAAACAAGCAAACAAACAAAAACAAACAAAAAACAACTTGTACTTAAAATACTAGTAATAATGCTATTAGAACCCTCATAATGCTTTATTTGGAATCCTGGTTTAAGTGCAATTTACATTTTATGTTATCCAAAACAAAGTGAATTAGATATGCACAGTTATATACTCCCCTCATTTTTATTTTCTGTGCCTAAAAAGTCCATGTTCTCTGTGAATGGATTATGTAACTCTGGAAGTTTACTTCAGCTTCAGCCCATTTCTGAAGACTTTCTGGATGGATTTTATGTTGGTTTTATACATTTTTTTGATGAAAATGTGTTTTCAAAAATATTTTTCTTTCCATTTACAATACAATAGTGTATGTGATATGTGATAGCTAAGTATGTTAACATTTATATCAGAACGTGCAAAAAATGCTGACATTAACAGTATCTGATGCAACATTCTCATGAGTCAAGTAATTTTAAAAGGTATACTTTATTTTATAAATTCATTACATAGAACACAGTTTCAGAGGCTCTCCAAGACATTATGGTATTATTTTTCTGTGACAACATCTCCAGGATTAGCATTACCACTAGAATAGGAAATTATAAAGTAGAAATACTGAGGGGTTTTAGCTGACATCTTTTCTTTTTGTTATAAGAAATCCCAGAAATATTCAGTAAAGAGGGAAATCTTATCATTCTCTGTAGAGAATGTAAATGACTAGACTTGAGAAGGGTATGAACTGTCACTCATAGTAATAAATAGATAGAGATCTAAGACAAATTAGTAAAAATCAGCAGGAAGCATTTTTTTAAATTAGCTCCTTCCCTTTTCTCCCTTTTGTTTTACAAAAAATCCCAATGAAGGTTATGAAAATTGTGTTGCACATAAGCACAGTTTAGGCTATTGTATCTGTAACATTAATGAATCAAAATAAGCCATGATACTTCTGGATTGAGAGACAAAAACCCTATAATGAATGCAAAAATGCATTTCATTTCCCATTTTTAAGAATGGATGCTACATCACCATCTTTTCCTAATTTCTGTTAAGAATTACATTTGCAGCACACTTAGGGTGAAACAAGAAAGAATTTTCTTCCTGTGTGGTGTTCTTACTCTGAACCTTCTGGCTTTTGGCAGGTTTTGGCCAAACCTCTAATACTATTTAAATAGCTTTTTTCTCTTTAATTATAGAAGGCATGACAATTGATCATGTCTATGAGTACTTGTGGGCTTTTAAGTATGCGGATTATTCAGCTGACATATATGCACACTAATGAAATGTTACTAAATATAGAGCAAATCATTATGCAGAACATTTTTCACAATATTTTTAGCGTTCACATCCATACTGAGAACTTTATGTGTCCCATTAATTATGTTACATTAATTAGAGTATAGTGAATTGTTTTTACATAAAGAAATTATTAAAAAAAATCTGTAAAGTTTAATGAGGCTAACAGAAAGCTGTTTATGTTATAAATTGCATCACTCTGCTCTTACAGCTTTTCCATATATTTGAATAAGCTCTTTTTTTTTCTTTTTTCTTTTTTATTTTTTTGCAATAGCTTATGATGTTTTAGTATGTTACTGTATGCAGAAGCACTGAGCAGTCAGAGGTAGCTGGAGCTAAATCAGGCCTTACTAACTTAAAGCACACCTATAAAGCAACCATACAATTCAAGGGATGATCTCCAGATAAGTAACATTTGAAATGAGGTTTGACCTGAATGTTATTAGTTGTAAAGTGGAGTATTTATAAAAGAAATTCCAAAAGAGGCTTTTAGACTTGCTAAATACCTGAATCACAATAAGGAAAGTAAAATAAAAAACTGATTGCTAACTTTTATAAATTAAAACTTGCTTTTACTACCCAGAAAGTGAATCAGGGTACTGCAAAAAGGTAGAAAACTGTAGGTTTTATGCAGCTTTTCCTATTGGTGTTCATGTTAAAATGACTGAGCAAAAAAAAAGGACTTCAATAGTGGAACTGAGGGGTTAATATTTTGATTAGAGACAATTTAACAAGAAAAAATATTTGCTGATCACATTATATTATAACTGCATTAATTTTTGTTGTCATTCCTCAGCTACACTGATGAACATTGTCTAGTTGCATAGGCAACCAAATATTAAATAAAATATTTTAAAATATATTTTATTAAGTAATAGAGCTGTTTCATTAATATCTACAATTAATATATAACAAAGACCACTTCTAAATAAATCTCAAAAGTATTGAATTCCATAACACTTTGTGTTTGAATACCTTTTTTTCTGGAGTTAATTCTAGCAATGAATTGTATGCATCACTTTGTGCAACTCTGCTTCCAGTTAAAATTTTCCAGTTTTAAGAAATTTAATAAATTTGAAATGTGTTGTTTCTAGGATTTAGATTACTTTTGTTGTTGTTGTCATCTTGTTTTGGCTTTCTTTCCCCTTCTTCTCCTTGTTTGTTCCTAATGGCTCTGCATCATCCTTGCTAAACAGTCTCTCAGAACAACTGCAGCATGTCTTGTCATCGACAGGAGCTGAAGGTCCCTATGTTTGTTGGGAGAGGAAGCCATAAGTCAAAGTTCAGTGCAAAAATGAGCCTGTCCTTTCAGTACTCTCAACCACCCCCTTAAAAGATCTATAAAAGTTCTGTAAAGTTTAATCATTCATAGGCATATGTTCTACAATGTGCTCTGAATGAGAATGAATCAGCAAGTGCAGCTGAACTGGATTGAAAAAATGAACAACCACACAAACAAAACACATATGAGGCTCGAGATAAAGAATTCCAAATCCTTTTAGGGTAGAAAGAGAACACCAAAGTATTGGTTGCAGTTTCACTGTGTGGACTCTTGAATGTGTGATGACTGACAGGCAGAAATTACATAGCATGCACTGATCAAAAGTTATGAAAAAAATGAGATGCATTATGAATTGAGAGTTTTTTAATTACTAACATTGTCTGTGCTAAGGAAATGAATTACCAGAGATGAAACTAGAAAATCAGCTATATCTGGGACAGAATTTTTTGCCATGTGTAGCATTAAGAATGGCTTGTGGAATACTCAGTAGTTGAGCTCCAGTTCTTTGACAGGTTTTGCTAAGCCATTTGGCAAGTGTGAATGGGCATAGATATCCTGTATCAACTAATATATGTATGAGAGGAATCTATAGACTACACACCTCTTGACACCCTTATTATCAGACAAGGAATTACTGAGGAAGACAAAATTTGGGATCATAAAGTCAGGATGAAAAAAACTCATGAACCTGCAGTAGGATACTATATTACTTCTAAGTGCTCTTAACCCAAAAAGTTGAACTTTATCCATGTGAAAGTCATCGCAACATATTTCAGGTATGACATCTTGAGAAGGACACGTACCACACATGCCAGGGACTGAGGCATGAGAAATAAACCAAGAACATGTCAGTTGACTGAGCTAGATGTCCAAGAGGAAATTTATGTGGGGAAGGAATAGGAACAGAAGGCACTTTACATCCCCACAGATGTCAGTGTGATTCTATTAATAGTCAGGAAAGTAATTTAGTTTTGTGTTTTCTAATTTCATACTGATATTTTATACAAGAATCTCTTCTTAAATTAATACCCAGTGTTCTTTCAGTAAGATACTCTCCAAGGTGGCCTCACGGAAACCCAGTAGCTTATTTTATAAAGTAAAAGATTCTTGCTTTTTTGAAGGGGCACTATTGAACAGTTTCAATCACTTAGTGCCAAGTAACATCTTGGAGATGCACTATAGTGCAGCCATTTGCAGGAGTCATACAGCTGAAAAAATGGTGCATTTCTTGTCAATGGAGATAAATCTCCTAAAAAACTGACAGGGGAAATTATAATCAAGAAGCTGAAAAAGTTGACATAATGTTAAGCAAAAGAGGTTTCTGTTACATGCAAGACAAAACCTTCTATATGCAAGAAAGCAGACCCAGCTCCAATTGCCAAAGAGATGTGTTATGCACTAACACAGGAGACCAGTCCTATTTATAACGAAAGGCCCACTGAATTTCTTAATGACATGCTAGGGATAATAACAAAAATTGAACAGAGCGCAGAAGCACAGTGACAGAGACAGAAAGAATACGAATACACCTGAGAAGGCAAGAACAACAAGGCTGGGACCAAGATAGTTTAGACTACATTAATATACTGACATGCGCGTTAAACAGTAGAAATAAACTCAGGAGAACACAGAATGCTTACACAAGAGTGTGTAAGAAAATGGTGTACAGAAAAAATGAAAATTTCTTCATTCCAACAGCAAAAATACGAACAAGAAAATTCCTAGCAACTGTAAAACCTGATTCAAAAATATTTTGTTGCTTTCTATTATTTTGTTTATTTTATTCTATTTGGTCTTCCACTTTCAAGTCTCTGTCAATAAAAAGATCAATCAGGAAATCAGTTGTGAACTTTGACTTCAAATGCAAAGAAGGGGTATAAAGGAACTCTAGAACAGTCAACCTCAGTGTTTGGGAAGATGATGAAACAACTCATCCTGGAAAATATTTCCAAGCACATTAAGGACAAGAAAGAAATCAAAGACTAGAAAGCACATATTAATTAAGGGTGAGTCTTGCTTAACCAAAGTCATAGCCTTCTGCTATCACTGGCTTGGTAGGTGAAGGGGGATAATAGATGTTGTCTACCCAGATTACAGTAAGTTTTCAATATTGTCTCCCATAAGATTCTCTTAGACAACCTGCTGAATTATGGCCTAGGAGAACAAGTTCTTCCAGCCAATCTCTTTTCAGTATTATTCATGACAGGGCAAGATGCAAGGGTCACTAACTATAAGACAAGAGGTTTTACCTGAAAAAAATTGAGAATGACTATGCAATAACACTTTTTAGTCAGAAAGGCTGCAGAGTCCTCAGAAATACCCAAAAGCTGTTTGACCCTAGGCAACCAGGCTCTGGGTAGCAGTGCTTGAGCAGAAACATTAGACAGAACTCCAGAAGTCACTTTCAACATTTTCCAATCAGTGATTCATCCAAAGGTTTGAAGGCAGTGTCTTAGACATGCTGAATTTGTTGTTTCAAATAAGCTGTTTCAGTGGATAAACTTAGTAGCAGACCAGAGCAGGCTAGCAGTAAGGGTCAGGCCTCCTTGCCAGATTGCATACTTCAAAGTTCTATTCTCAAAATATCATTTGCCAACACAAAATAAAAAGATGTAAAGGAGATAAGCTCACAGATCTAGCTTTCTACTTTTTTTCCCCTCATACATATATATATATATATATGTGTTATATATATCATACTTAAGTCACATTTTTTTTTATTTTTATTTTTAAAGATGATACTTCTTTGTCTAGTTTGTTGTTGTGACTTGTTTGGTTTTTATTGTGAAAGGACTTGCACCAGGGAAGATTCAATAGAGATTAGAAAATAATTGTTCTCTGAGTGTTTAGACATTCTAATAAGTTGTGAGGGAGGTGGTGGAGTCAGTGTTTCTGGAAGTATTCAAGTGGCATCTGAATGTGGTGCTTGGGGTTATGGTTTAGGGATGACTAAGAGGGTTCTAGGTTGATGTTTGGACTAGATGATCTTAAATGACTTTTCCAACCTTGGTGATGCTGTGGAATTTCTGAAGTACATTTTGTCAGGCTCCTTACCCGAAACACAGGTTACAAAATCTCATCACTCAAATCTAAACCTTTTAGACAAAATACATTTATAATTGTCACTTTTTCAAAGTGGCCCAAATTTAACTTTTAGAAACAGATAAAATACATAGATTAAAATATTACCAGTAGAGCAGAAAATATATGTTTTGTTTCATATATTAGTAGTAAAGCCTTTATTATTAATAATGCTCCCACAGTGTCAAGGCTCTTTCCCAGTTTGTTCTTCTCTTTCCCACAGTGAATAGGCTGAGTTTGAGCAAGAGATTTGTCCAGAGACATAGATGAGACAACTGATCCAATTTTACCACACGGAAAGAAATGAAACTTCAGGTAGAAGACTATAGTTGTGATTATATATGGTTATAGTAATGTTAATGTTCATGGCAATAGTAATTTTCTTGCCAAATAACTATTACACATGCTGACACTTCTTTCCTGGAAGTGGTGCACATTTATCTACAATGGGATATAGTGACTGAATTCCTTTTTCTGCTTTGCATTCTTGTGCAAGTTTTGATTTAGTTATTAAATTGTCACTATGTCATGTATTGGGTTTGGGTATGAGATTTTGCTCATGGGAAGTTTATAGGGTGGCTTCTGTGAAAATATGACAGAAGCTTTCCCTGTGTCTGACAGAGTCAATGCCTGCCAGCTTCATGATGGACCCACCATTGGCCAAAGCTGAGCCCATTAGCGATAGTAGTAGGACCTCTGCGACAACATATTTAAGAAGGGAGGAAAAAATTACTGACCAAGAATAAATTGCAACCAGAGAAATGAGTGAGAATATGTGAGAGAAACAACTGCACAAACACCAACACCAGTTTAGAAGGAAGAGAATTAGGTGCTCTGGACACAAACCAGATATTCCCCTGCAGCCCCAGGTGCGGACCATGGTGAGGCAGCTGTGCACCTGCAGCCTGTGGAGGCTCATGGTGGAACAGATATCCACATACAATGCATGAAGATCCCCTTGTCAGAGCAGGCTTTGAAGGAGGCTTTGATCCAATGGGAAACACATGCTGGGGCAGGCTCCTGGCAGGACCTGTGACCCCATGGATAGAGAAGCCCACACTGCAACAGGTTTTCTGGCAGGACTTGTGCCCCTGTGGAGGACCCACACTGGAGCAGGCTGTTTCTGAAGGACTACACCACATGGAATAGTGCCATGCTGAAGCAGTACCTGCAGCCTATGGGAAGGACTTGAGCTTGGGAAAATCATGGAGAACTGTTTTCTGTAGGAGAGACCCCACAGTGGAGCAGGGGAAGAGCATGAGTAGGAAGGAGTTACAGAGACAACATGTAAGGAACTGACCTCGACATCCATTCTCCATCCCACTGCACTGCTGGTGGGGAGGAAGTAGAGAATTTGAGAGAGAAGTTGACCCCAGGTAGAATGGTGGGGTGAACTGAAAATATTAAAATATTTGTTTTAATTTCTCATTGGCCTATTCTGGTTTCATTAGTAATAAATTCAATTAATTTCCCCAAGCTGGGTCTGTTTTCCCTGTGACAGTAGTTAGTGAATGATCTCTTTGTGCTCTTAGTTCAGTTTATGAACCTTTTGTCCTAATTTCTCTGCCCTGTTCAACTGAGAAGGGAGTGAAAGAGCTGATTTGGTGAGCACCTTGTAGCCAACCAGGGTCAATCCACCACAGAGTCTTTCATATTCTTGCTACTTGTCTACTTGACAGCCTCTTTCTGTCTCCCTCTGCATTTATTAATCCCTGCTCAGTGATGTTCAAGTAGCCTATATAGAGTGTGGTGGTTTGATTTTAGGCTTTCCTGGGAGACAGATCACATGGTTTGCTATATCCAAATGAAGTATTCCATCCTATTTTATGTCAGCTTAGATATAAGAAAAGATAGACAGAAGTTTTGATTCAGTCCTTTTCTGGTGGTGAAGGGCATGGGTCGGGGATCTGCTGTCTCTTCAGGGAGAGCTGCATATCTCTCTCTGGGAGGTAGACCTTGTTTACTTGTTCTTTATTGTTTGTGTGAGTGTGCATATAGTAATATTAAGTTCCTTTATCTTCTATATATATATTTGTATAAATTCATATTGCTTCAGTAGTATTAGAATCCACTTTTCACCTAGTGTGGTTTCTTTTTTTTCCCCCTTTTCTCCCTGCGGTTGGGAGAAGGCAGAGGGAGCTGCTGTTCTGGGGCCTTTGGATATTTGCCTTTGGCCAGGGATAAACTACCACATAGATACATCAGGTAATAGCCTTTAACACTCATATTCTAAACTATTTGCAAGAATACATTGCCATGGAGCCTGTGGCATAAGGTTAGCACAGGTGGTGACGGCCTCTGATGAAACTTCTGCTTAATCTGATTATGGTGATCATGCTTGAAAGCCCTTTAACAAGGGAAGCTGGAACTAATAGGCTGCTTTTCTTATCCATCTTTCTTCTGTATGCATGATGGACACACAAGAGCAGAGAAGAGGGAGGAAATCACATCTTTTAACCTGCTGGCCATCCTGCTTTTGATGCAGCCCAAGATGTGACTGGGTCTCTGGGTTGCAAGTGTACACCTTGGCTCTTGTTTTGCTTCTCATCAACTAACCAAGCCTTTTTCCACTCACTCCATTCTTTGCCCAGCATGTACTTGTGTTTGACTTTGCCCTCTTACAGGTGTATCCCCTTGCATATGGCCTTTGAGAACTTCATGAGGTTTGCACAGGATCATCTCTCAGAGCTGTCAAGGTCCCTCTGGATGCCCTCCAGCATGTTGACCACACCGCACAGTCTGGTGTCAAACTTGCTGAGGGTGCACTCAATCTCACTGTCCATGTCACTGACAAAAATGTATATTATGCTATTCACAAAATTATATCCTGAATTTNTGGGTTGCAAGTGTACACCTTGGCTCTTGTTTTGCTTCTCATCAACTAACCAAGCCTTTTTCCACTCACTCCATTCTTTGCCCAGCATGTACTTGTGTTTGACTTTGCCCTCTTACAGGTGTATCCCCTTGCATATGGCCTTTGAGAACTTCATGAGGTTTGCACAGGATCATCTCTCAGAGCTGTCAAGGTCCCTCTGGATGCCCTCCAGCATGTTGACCACACCGCACAGTCTGGTGTCAAACTTGCTGAGGGTGCACTCAATCTCACTGTCCATGTCACTGACAAAAATGTTAACAAAAATGTTGCACAAAGGTGTTTATGGAAGGTGTTTTAAATATACATTAGTTCTTCAGTTTTATGAATGCCTTTCTGGGCAGAACACAAATAATCAAGGTGTTGGCCTAAAATGAGAAAGTTCTCTCTGAGCTCAGATACATTATTAAGCTGTCAATGAGAATTTGTTTGGTAGCTGGCCATTGTTCACTGAAGCTTCATGAAGCTGATTATTGTATATTATGCTATTCACAAAATTATATCCTGAATTTTCTATCATTTTAGTATTTTAGTTGCTGGGGTTTTTGTTTGTTTCTTTGTTTTTTTCCTTTCTTACCTACTGCTGCAAGTGAACACTATATTCATAGGGATTTCTACCATAATATTTTGTTATCTTTTCAGAAAAGTCAAATTTTATTTAAAATTCTACATCATTTCTCATTATTTAACAGTGCATCTGTTGACAGCTTTTTTATTTCTGAACTCTGCTGTAGATTTTTCAACTACCATTAAAATTTTTTCATCTGTGTATTTCATTGCTTCTCTTCACTCCTTTTTGCAACTAATTACTAAAAAATGAGAAATACATGAGTTTTTGTGTGCTTTTAGCAAAAAAAAATTATTATTAATTAACTACTTTTCTAATTTCTTCATATTCACTGTTTCAGCCTGTGAGCAATGCCTAACTTATTACAGAACCTCATCTCCTGACATCTGTACTGTTTAGAAGGACTTTTTATAATCCAATATTCTAAAAAAAAAAAAAAC
>VXAU01004626.1:2546571-2584242 GCA_013399695.1 Formicarius rufipectus | reverse complement strand
ATGCAATTAAATATATTTCCAAGAATGCTATGGGAGATCTAGAAAGGGCAGGGAAAACTACTAGGGTAAATAAATATACTAGGTATTTTTATATGTACTGAATCTTGTGGGTGCTGAAATTCTTCATTAGAGTTTGAGTGTACTGTGAGGAAGCTACTCCTGTCTCATACAGTTTAAAAAGTATTCATTGCAGGACTTTGGAGCTTAGACATACTACCTCTGCTCACACTTTGGAGTTTGTGTCCTCAGTGGTGATGAGGAGTTCTGTCAAGTTTTCTGCCTCATAAGAATTGTGGTTTTTTTGAAAAGCCCTTTTATTTGAAACAAAGAAACAAAAACTCCCAATGAAAGAAAAACCAAAAGGAAAAATAAAAAAAGGGGAAGACAACTTTGTTTTAATGAGGACCTGTGCTTTATTTCCTAGGGAGCTAACTCAATGGGAAGCCTGTGTAAATAGGTGGGTGAATTGCAAGTAGTGGCATAACTTGAGTCCGTTTTGTAGTTTGCGTATAAACAATTGGAATTGAGTGTTCTATTTGTTTGATACCTCTATATTAACCAAGCTTGTTATATCCCACTACAGCAATGCAGTCTTACAGCAGCAGTATAAATGCAGTAAATTTTTACGGATTCAAGGATGAGTTGGGCTAGAGGAAACTGTAGATATTTGTGAGTGTATTAGTTCAGTAAACTGCTTCTTAAATGAATATATCTGATGTGTTAGCCCAAGAGAACGGGAAGTTATATGTCCAAGTAATATATTGTTACCAGAATTTCTTTAATTTAAAAATTAGGACGTTTAATTTCTAGGATCTCTAGTCAGTAATGTAAAAACATGAAAAATTTAACCCAAGCATCCTTATTTATTTTAAAGACTGGTTGCCCAGGAGATTTTTCTGTAATAATTTATACATATTTTTGTTCTGAGTAGAACCTAAAACCTACTATCAAATATATCCATGGTTGCTCTTGTAATTTTTTTACTGATGCAGTTTAGAAATAAATCTGTGTAACCAAATTTTTTTTATCAGTTATGGGAAGATTCCTCTTATCATGCACTAGTTTAAATTTTAAGCTTTGATATCAACTATTCACTACACTGTGCATTAAAAATCCAAAAGAGAATTAGCTAAAGCACCTCATCAAAATCTTAGCTATTAAGGAAAAAACCCTAATAAGTGAACTTTGTACTACGCCTATAGCAGAAGTAATTGAATATTGAGAGAGAACTGTTGTGTTACTGAGCTCTGATGCATGCTGTATGCGACTTGTGAGCTATGTAGAGGACTGTCTTGGCAGATAGTCTGAGCATGGCTGTGGTTTGTCTGATGTGCTCCCTATGAGGGTAGAAAGCTTCATGGAGGTATTTTCAACATACCAGTATTTTTTTATTTTTTTTTATTTAATTTCACTGGTTCTAATAATCTAGTTCAATGTTTTTAAGCTGATAAGATTCAAATACTTCTAAATTGAACTTAATTGTCTGTGATTTTAAGAGAAGCAGGAAGAGGATTGCAGTGAGTTAAAAAAGTTAATAATCAAAATCCACTGTATCAGAAGCCAGTTATGTTCTCACAGAGAGGAAAAAGATTGAAAGCTTTGATCTTTCTAGGTGTTTCTCCTGGGTCTCCTTATTATCCTGTATCAGTAGAAATGAGAGCTGCAAGACACAAAGCTGAGAGGTGCATAGTTTTTCTTCAGTGCTCCAAAGTGGGATTTTTGCTTTTGTGTAAGCCCATCTTAGAATATTTCATGCTTTGCATCATGTCTTAAGAATAGTTTCAGTCTCTAAGAGATGGACGTGATGGCAGAACATATGAACTCACTGTACCAAAATCTGCTCCCTCTATTCAGAGCTGAATTACATTGAACCTGGCCTTCAGGGGAAATTATCTCCCTGATTAGGCTATTGTGGGAGAAGGGCACTGTAGAAACATCATATTGTGAGTAAGGTAATTTATCACTTGAGTTATAATCTCTGGCTACTTTTAAAAATTATGTATTTTGGAAGTAAGTCCAAGTGGTTTATCTGAGAAGCTGGTTTGCAGTCATCTCTCACTGAAACATTTGCTTCTGGTGTGTAGAATAAATCTGTCTCGCATTCCTTTTTTATTTTCTAAAGGTATAACTTATGAAGCATCTCAAGCCACTTCTGTCTTTGTGTTTCTTTTCAAATAGACTTTTTGGAAGAATTCTATTCTGCGTACTTGGGTTTTCTCTATTGTAGTTAAATGTCATGGTCGTTAAATACTGATAGCAAATGATTTACTGGTTGTTCTATTGAAAGTGGGGAAGAACAGAGGATGGTCATCGCAAGTTGTTCATGTGATTGTTCTTTAAGGGACAGAAAGGCTTACATTGTGCTTCTGTTGTGTTAATGATGAAATCTTGTAAATACAAACTTTAATCCGATAATGCAGTTACAGTATATATGTTATATAAAATGGTATGAAAGACAACTGAGTAGCTCATATCTTGTCTGCACTAGTGACATGTTAATGTGTAATCACATTTTATATATTGACGCTGATGTAAATTCAGATGTCTAAATTCATCTCAGTAGTAAATTAGTAGAAACTGCTGCCAGTGGGATAAACCTTTAGAAAGTTTTGACCTGCTTTTGACCTTTTCTTTAATAGGTAAGTTCAGTTCTACGCTCTACGAGACAGGGGGCTGCGACATGTCACTTGTGAACTTTGAGCCAGCTGCAAGAAGAGCATCCAACATCTGGTGTGTGTGAAGGCCAGTCAAGAGTGATGATTCTTGTCTTACTGCAACTAATTTTAATTTTAGGTTATTTAGTATGGACTACCAAAAAATCAATACAAAATGTTATCATTTACTTTTATGTTTTTTTATTTTTATACTTTTACTTTGCAACCTAAGTGATTTTTACTAGGAGTTGACATTAACTGCATAAATAATCTCCACTTGAACAAATTGCAGAAAATGAAGACTACCATTAGCTTAAGCAATAAATTTCCAAACTGAGTACTTGACAAATGCCTTTTTGATCAGCTCACAGAAAGTCTTTGTTAAAGGATTGAACCCATGTTTTAGGCAAGTAGGTGACTGTTGACCGTAATGGCGATTGAATTTTCAATTGTGAAGCAATTGTAAACTGATAAATTTGTTCTCAAGTTCATAGGTGGCATGAAACAATACATGGAAGTGTTAACATGCCTGAGGTTAAAATTTTACTTGCAGTTGAAATAGCCAGCTACATACTGGAAAAATCTGCTGTTGGAAAGATGCCCTTTCTTTGTCTGAAGGGATAGGAGGCAGAAGAAAGAAAAACAACCCAAAACATCCTGTGACTCCCTGCCTGCCCCCAATCCTCTTCACTGTGTAGAATTGCTCTGAAGCTATTGCATCATGCTGAATAGTATAACTCCTACCATGTGTAGGTGAAATAGCTCTTGGAATTATGGAGTAATGACTATAAAACCTCCCTTCTTCAAATCTTTGTGAGACTATGCAAGTGAATTTTGTAGAATTGTACAAGGAATACAGAACTTGTTGTCAAAAACTGCCAATGCCTGCCTCTACTGCATGCATGTTCCAGATGCAGTGGCTTTGCTGATGGCTGCTCTTATGAAGTTGTATATCCTAATAGAAGAAATACACTGACTACATCAGCTAATCAGATCTAAGCTTTAGAAGTACTTGAGTTTCAGTGAAGTAAAATTGATAACAAAGAATGTTTTTATCCTAAGGCAAGGAACTGAAGGAAATTTGCGTAGATTTGATACAACTCTTACAACCATGTGATTTGCATGGAAAACAAACATCCAAAAGTTATCCAAAATTGGGGGAAAAAAGCAGTGGTTGGATATGGACTCTCATCCAGTAAGAGAAATTTCTCCTCATCTCTAATGAATGGAAATTGCCAAGTAATTTTGCTGCTCTTACCAGAGGTTTGAGGTTGTGTAAGATTTAAGTTTTTCAAAAGTAATTTGAGTAACTCAGTACACTTGTGTTACATACTGTTTTTGGCAGTTTGAGGACCTTGATAAAAACAGTATAGAATTAACTGAAACTCTGCGTGTCAACACATATGTGCCTCTCCATGACTTTAGAAATGTGATGCTTGTTTACACATCACATCAGTAGCTATCAGATTATAAAACAGCTTTGTTTTTTCAAGTGGGATAATTACTATTATTGTTGTCCTTGTTATACAGCGTAAGGTCTGGGTGTTGAGAAAATGATCATAGGGGTAAATAAGATTGAAGGGTCTTCTGGTTTACTGTACCTACAGAAGGTACCACAGTACATGAGACTAAATAATTACTTGTATTTATAAGTGACAGAAGGAAAAACTTAAGGACATTTAGATAAAATTCATAAGAATTTAAAAGAAATTTGCAACACTAGAAAACTAGTGACCTGTTGAAATAAAATGTAGCTTATAATCTGAAGTATTTTCCCTGTTCTTATAGTGACACGGACTCTCACGTATCGAGTTCTACCTCAGTTCGCTTTTATCCACATGATCTAGTAAGTTTTTCTTATATATTTTTAAAGCATGCAAAAAAATCAGAGGAGTTTCAAATTTTATAGTACTCATTAATCATTCTGTATGGTAGTTCTTTGTTTCTAAGAAGGATTTTTATCTGGATTTAAATGAAGATAAAGCATTTATTTATTTTTGCAGTGTCTTCATATATACATACAAATTAATCTTTCTGCTCTAAGCCTTGCATGATTTCCTCTGATCTAAAGTATAGTGATTTTTTAAAAATTGCATGAAAATTGGATGTTCTAAGATACCTTGTAAAGATTTCCAGAGATATATGTACAACTTGGACAGAGTTCTCCATCTCTGCATTACTAATATTAGCATTAGAAAGAATAAATACTGTGTTCTGACCAAGAGAAACTTCAGTAATTTCCCTGAAAGGAATTTGGAAATCCCTAATTGGAATCTGCAGTTACAAAACTTAAATTGACATGCAAGGAGTGACTGGGAAAGGAAGGCAGAAGCTTAGTGTTTCATACTCCAATTAGTTTGTGACCTTAAAGCTTTTATATTGTTGTCAAGTCCAGACATGTCTGTACTCTGGGCTCATGTATTGCTGTGTCATGAAAAAAGTGCAAATGGTCATGATTCTGAAGTTAGGAAACCAAAGGAAAGCATATTGAAATACCTAATGACTAAATTAAGAGGGAAGTACAACTTTAGGATTTGTCAGAGGAACAAGAGACCTCCCTTTGCCTGACTGCTTTTGTTCACGAGTATGCTTTTCAAACCTAGTGTGTCTGCCTTTAGTGTGTCCTCCCCTTTGGAAGGAATGATTCTGTTTGATTCAAACTTATGATTGTAGAAGCTTGGCCCACATGCCTAAATGGAAATTTCCACTGAAATTTATTATTAGTGCCATGAATGTTATTGTGATTCTTTTTTAAGAAACTAGATNAAGGGAGTATTCCTGCTTATTGTTTTCATTAGTATTTTTCTAGGAAGGAAAAACTGTCTGAGCATAGTTAGAGTACACTGATGATTTAAGGGGTGATGAAAAAAATTTTATTAAAAAAAAAAAAAATCAAGGAAAAAGATACCTCCAAACCCTGAAACCTATAGTTTTGACACTTATAGGTGAGGTGATTATTGAAATTTTACTCTTTGCCTTAAACAGTTGTGAAGTTTTTTCATTAAATGACAAGTTAACAGTAATACTGTTTAAGAATAAAGGGCAGTGCATTAAGATAATTCTTGGCCTGTTAATGCAATTTATAAAGTGGTTTAGATAACACAGAGATACTGTAGTAATGTTTTAACATTGAGTACTCTCCTTAAATGTCCTTTATGGTTGTTAGTATTACTGTGATTTTCAGAACTCTAGAGTGACTATGAAATAAGTGAGTGATAAAGTCAGTCATAAATAGTACTTGACTGCTCAAGGCAGAGCTTTTTTTAAGCTCATTTTTAGTGTATTCTGGATTCACCAAGTTTGAATTTGATGGGTGGTGCTCACATGTTGCTTTGTCACTCAAAATGAACCTTTCAGGATGGGTTTGCGTGCAGAACAGCTGACAGAAATGTGTTGTAATTTATTTAAATCAGTAATTGGGTTATTTTTGTAGTGTATCTGTTCACCTGTCTTAAAATTTCAAGTTTTCAGAGTAAATGGAATCATGTGCTTGGAAGATATGTTCATTTGAAATAAGGCATACTGTAAAATGGCAAATTATTGTGTTGTATGCCAACTACTATTGCTGCTAGTGCTGTTCATATACTGTGAAGGACAGGAGAAGTAAGTGGAAGTATATGAACTGACAGTGCTTAATATGTAACTTCTTAAAAGGGAAACTAAAGAATTCTAGCCACTTCTTCAAAACAGTTTTCAGGACAATACAGTGATACAATAAAAATGAGCTTTTGTTAATACTGACTTTCTTTTAGCTTTCTCTTCCTCAGATCAGGTTGAACAGGCTGCTGACAATGGATACGGATCTGCTGGAGCAGCAAGATATTGACCTGAGCCCTGACCTTCAGGACCACATGCAACCTCAAGAGGAAGCAGCTCAAAAAGTCAAGCAGTACTATCGTTTTTGGATCCTGCCTAAGCTTTGGATTAGCATCAATTTTGATAGATTAACTCTTCTGGCTTTATTTGATAGGTGAGATCTCAGAAAACAAATTTTGAAAAATGATGACTGAAATGTAGTACAGATAAAGCCATCCTTAGAGAATTGTACTGATTTATTGCGCTCTGAAAGATGAAAGAATAATACCAAATATGTTTTTTCTAAAATAGTGAAGGCTACTCTCCTTTTTTCTCCAGCAGCCTAAAAAAGGAAACCAGCCCTCACTTTGCCTGAGTGGGACAGTAGCATAATGAAATGGTCAAAAGAGAGATTTGTTGCTAATCTTTAAAGCTATAAAATAGCTTTCTCCGAATACTAATTGGAATGGTCTGGAACTTTGTTTCAGCAAATAGAAGGAATCTGCTTGCTGTTTCAAAGCATTTTTCTGAAGAGTAATCTAGTTCTGTAACTTGTTGTTCCTGCTGCATTTGCCTAGTGGAATAAAATTAAGGCGACCCTCCAGTTACCAGCTTTTTGAATACGTACTTATATTGTCATAATGAACTTCCTTGAAATGAACAATATAGTAGTGATTATATCCAAAGAGGAATACTGTTAATTCTGTTCCTAAGCACTATCAATATCATATGGAATTATCTTTATTCCACTTGGCATATCTTAGCCAAGTGTGAGCGTTTTTAGTTTCTTCATTAGAAGATCATGACTGACAGAATATATAGACATAAGCTATCATGCTTGTGTTTTTCACAGGCTTGTAATCATCCTGGATGGGCCTTGAATATAAATTTGTGTTACAGACCATGCTTCTGGATGAATGTTTGAATTATTTCTGAAATTACCTGCTGAAGTTACCTTCTGCTGTTTAACGTTCAGTTCCTTAGGATACTAATTGCTTTCAGCTGTCATTGAAATCACTACAGCTCCTAGCTTTGCTGAAGGACAGTGTGCCAGTGTAGTCTGTGGAAGTTCAAATCTATTCTTAACTACTTTGCTACCAGCTGCATGGCTCTTGTGTTTATTTCTGACCCTAACTGTTCCCTTGCAGCTTTTTCTAGACATAGTTAGCTTTTAATTCTCTTGTTTTTATTTTTTTTCTCTCCCTCTAATACAGGAATCGTGAGATCCTTGAAAATGTATTAGCTGTCATCCTAGCTATTCTAGTTGCATTTCTGGGCTCTGTACTTCTCATAGAGGGCTTTTTCAAGGATATTTGGGTCTTCCAGTTCTGCCTGGTAATAGCCAGTTGTCAGTACTCATTGTTGAAGGTATTTTAATTTCTGTGTTTGCTTTCTACAAACAATAGATGTAACTGATTGGGTGTTGTAGGTTAGTCAGAGCTTTAAGGGGGAAAATGCATGTTTATCATTTATAAAGAAATTAGTAAACTTAGCTTCACGGAAAGTTTGATAGACTGTAATACAAGGTCACTGCTAGAATGGTTCTGCATATGTTTGTTAAACAACCCTTTATTACTGTTCTCTTGCACTTTTTGATTTCCCAAAGAGCAACTCATTCTTACTGATTGAGAACAGCCTACAAACTGAACTTGAAATTTTATTATTTTGGAGTTGGTTTTTTTTTTAGTGGATATACCAGAATGCATTCATATGAAGCAATTATATCAAAGCTTATTTTTAATCAAGTTATTAATTTTTTTAGACTATTGTTAATGGTATATGTGTAACCTAAGAATGATTATTTTCTATGATTAGACCACTAGAGTTGAAGTTAGATTTAGAATTAAAGTTCATAACTTGAAAAAGTGGTAAAAGTCCTAAAAATAAGGAGGTTTGGGGTTTTTTTTAGAACTTTGGCTGTAAACATGTACTCTTTGGGTAGATTCTGTGGTTTATTAAATTATGCTATTCAAAGGCTGTAGAATGGCTTGACAATTGTAAAATTAACTGTAGATATTGATAAAAGGACTTCAATAAAGAAAGTGTGTGTGGGGAGGTAAACATAGTTGTTATCAGTAAATTGGGTAACTTTCCTCTTTCCATTTTGGTTTCAGAGTGTTCAGCCAGATTCTTCTTCCCCTCGACATGTAAGTCATGGGCATGTGCTACTGTACTAAACCTGCAGGTGCAGAACTCTTACAGAGAAATGATCATTCTGGTTTGATCTTTTTGGCAATTTTTATGTGCCTTTTCCTAAGGAAAATGGAAGGCTTATAGTTGTCTTAGTGTGTGAGAAGGGAATTGATACCGAGTTTTCCCCCCTACCATACTCTTTGTATTTAGAAAATCATGTCCTCCCTGTTTTTGAGCCCGGCTTTTGCTCTGGAGCCATGGTTATGATAAGCTTTTTAACGAATCTTTATTATTCAAACAATTATACTATGAAATATTCTTAATTCTGTAATTTGCTCTGCTGGCATGAATGAACACAGTTTGATGTTCTGTCATAGTCTTGTAGAAGCTGTCCTAGTGTGCACACTGCCTTATTTTTTCACTCTAATAAGCTGAGCATGCAATGCTCTAGTAAGCATTAATGTTTGGGCAGGGAAAAGTTAATGTGCTAGTGTTGTGCAATATGTTTATATTGTGTTGTGCATCTGCTGGATTGTCAAGACAAAATATTCCTTGTATGTCCTAAATAAGATATGTAAAAGTATTATTCCTCTGCAGCAGGTAATTCATATTATTTTACATGAGCAGTTGTGAGTTTTAGTAAATATACACATAGTGATTCCCTTCCCACCCCCCCAAGAGGAGCAGGATCTGAGTAATGAACTTTAACTACTTTTTTCATTAAAATTGATTTATTCTCTCTTGCTTACAAAACCTAGTCAGAGCTTCTCTAGCATTTAGTACTTCAAGTGACATTGCATAAAGTACACTGGAGACTAAAGGTAAATACAGCTTAATCTAATTGTTATGTCTTTGTCATATCAAAGCCAGAAGAAAAGACAAACTAGTATCACTGCAGGGATTTTAAAGGATTTTATTAAGAAAACTTCAGGATATGCTGAGGTGACACTACATTCATTGACGAACAGTGATTTATTTTAGTTCTGAAGCTGTCTGTAGGAGAAGAGTAAAAATTACTTTTTCTGCTAATAATTAACAAATGTTGGTGNTATTTCTGTTTATGTTGTGGTCTTATTTGGCTGTTGGATTATGGCAGCAGAAACATATCTACAACAAGATTCAGATTGTATGGAATGGCTTTCACCAACCCGTTACTGCTGCTGTCAGCCAGGGACTTAGTTATAGGTGAGTGGCTTTTATATGGATTTGAATTGTTTGCTTCACAACAGTAGAACTTTATGGGAACACTTCCCCCTTCTGTAACTTTGTTCTAGCAGATGATAAAGATGTCCTCTAATGCGCTGTCACAGATATTTTTCATTATGTAGTATCTTAGCCCTTATCCCTAAACTTACTTCTCAGCTTGAATCTGGATATTCCACCCTGTGCTTGGACCTTGCTGCTCAGTAGTTAAAGAAACATTTTGATTTGCACTCCTTCATACTCTCTGGAGAGGCTTGTGGCAAATGAGTAGGAGTTCTCATAAATAAGGTCATTTGTATTTAGCAATTTGGTAGAACAGTACAGACACAATTTTAAAAAACATCTTACTTTATGTGCCTCTTCTCAGAATAGGCCTATAAACAATACAAAAAATAGAATTTTGGGCTGTAGGAGGTACTTTGATTGTGTTCTGAGCAGCACAGTGCATTCATAATATTGTTGACACTTAACACTCCCATCCCTCTAAAACCCAATGCAAAACCCAAACAACATAAAAAAACCCCTCAAAACAACAATCCTTTCCCCTGTTTACCAAATCATGAAAATAGTACCAGCTATGTAATCTCAGCCAGAGCACATGGAAAGGAGAGAGAGAGAGGACATTTGAAGGTCATTTTATCATGAGAACTTTTTGCATTGCTTTAATGAATCACAATTATTTTGGTGATCTTTTGTTGATCACTGCTTTGGGAGGGGTAGGAAAATCTGTAGGAATTAATTTAAATTGAATGCAGTCGAATGAAAGACTAGCAGTTAAGTGTTGTGACTGCATGCTGACAGTTTTCTGTCTAAGAAAATTGAAAAATTGGTGTGGGATTTTAAAAAATTGTAATTGATTATTAAGAATTACTGCCTTAGTCATTTTGGGTATTGTTTTATATTACTTGATTTTAAGAACATCCTGAGTTTCATGTCTCATACTGTTTTACCCTTCAACTTTCTGCTGCTAAGTCTACATTTCAATTTAAATGTTCAGAGGGAAAATATCTTAGTCACGTATTTGTGAACAGAATATTGTCCAGACACTTTCAAAGTTGCTTTTGAACAGATTCTTTGGTTCTATTCATGTACTGGCCTACTTCATTCTGTGTCTGTGATGGAAAAAGAAGATACTTTTGACTCATTCAGGGTATTAAACTACCTTAATTTCTTTTGATTTATGCTCTGTCAATTTTGGAAGTATTTTCTTCCCTTTCCTACCACCTGGAGTCATTGCCATAATATATACCTTTATCCCCATAAGATAATACATAAATGTGTGTGTAGGTGGTGTGTCATACTGTAAATGTGAGCTACTTTTAAAAAGTACTGAAGAGTTATTGCCAGTCTTAAAAGATGTAGTAGCATCTTCATCAGGCCATACCCATCTTGGGATTAGCTTTTAGAACTTTTTAGTTCGAATTCTGAGTGGGTTTTGCTTCTTATGTTTTACTCTTCTACTGGGGTATCTTGCGGCAGCTGATGTGGCTTATATTTCTTAGCAGTTCTCCCCATAAAAAATCAGATTGCCAGAACAGCTCCCTCTTCTTAGAAACCAGCCAAACAAAAAGTCCCACCTCCCACCCCCTAAAAAACAGCAAGTCAAAAATGGAAACTTAGTCCATACATCCCGTGCACACATGCACACACCCTTGCCTTTGGAGCAGCTCTTGGTGTTGCTGAAGCACTGTTTCAAAAAGCTTTGTGTGTATTGCAGAGCAAGCTGGCTGCAAGCAAACATACTTTCTTAGCACAAAGTAAAAATCTCAGCTGCCTTTTTTCCCATTCTCAGGCATTGCTACTAGAACAACACAGGTGCAGGGCACAGCAGACTTCATGGGTAGATAACATAACTGCTGTATCCTTGCCAACAGACAATTGAGAACTAGCATAAATTCTTTGTGTGCCAAGTATTGGACTTGATCAATTGTTCTCAATCTACTCCACATTTATAATGATTATTTTTTGTTTTCATCTAGGTGGTCCCCGTTATAGAGCAATTGTTACATACTGTAAAAGCCTCATAAATAGTGGCTTTTTGCTGTAGTACTCTTTAATAATTTTATGTTCCCAGATCTGTCCAGCAGTTTTGTTTTCAGTGGGCCCAAGACAGTTTGATTTACAAACCTTTAGGAAACAACTTTTTAACCTGTCAGTGGCAGAACACTGTATTTGCCTCCTGTGTAGGTTTCCTTAAGTAATTATTCGAGATAGAAGTTTTGACTTGAGAATTCTGAAAATATATTTTCTTCAGATCCTGTAGTCTTAGATTTCCTAACTTTTATCAGTAAAAAATGCAGTGTTTTTCCCAAGCCTGGAACTACATCTTTTTTAAAGGATGTAGTTTAACTTTACTGTTGAGTAGGGAAAAACCTCAGATTCTCAGTACCTATCTCACTGTAGTTATTTCTAATGTGGTCTTTTTCACTGTCTGACCATTCTATAGTTATAAAATTAGAAACTTGAATTTAAGACTTGTGGTGCTTTACAGGACACTTCAAAATCAGTTTCTTCTTTTGATCACTAAAGTCAGTAAGAGTACAGAAAATTCCCCTAAACTGCCAGATTTTGCCTGCTAGGCTTGTTTTCATTATTTGATCCTTCTACCCTTCAGAACCTACAACTTCTAATAGGCTGCTGCATGTGAATTATATCTGAACTAGTATATCTGAACTTGTGTAGAAGGTTGTTATTTTGGCATCATTTATGCCTTAAGTTGGAAAGTAATTTATAGTAAATTATATATACAGGTTGGGATATACTATTTTATGTATTAAGTGGCATTCATTTATCTTTGCATTCTGAAGTCCTGTAATTTGCCAGTGTTTCCATGATTCAAACAGTTGTCTGTTTTCATTTAAAAAAGGTCATTCAGGATCAGAGTTTTCAGAAGTGGTGTGGGAATATGAGTAAAATTGTCAGACGTTACTACTAGCAGAAATGCCAGAGGTAGAATGCTTGGCCTCTCTTATGTCAGTGTTGCTGGTGTTAGCTTGCTCCTGTATATCCAAACAGGCAATTAAAGCAGATGAGCTTCACTTATATTGAGTGAAGATCTACAAATATGGTCTATAAACAGTGCTGGCTGACCTTTGTTAAATAAAAATGGAAAGCCTGAGTTGGCCCATGTCCATTTCTACAGCAATTAAAATAAGAGTAAAAGAAATCTTTTGACTATTGGTCTTCAGAATCTCTATTCAGTCAGTTTTGAGTCATTAAGTAGGACTTTACATAATATGTGTTTTCCTTAGAAATTATAGTTGAAATACTTCAGTGATGTTGAGTTAAATGGGGGGGGGGTCATACCTTTGAACTTAAACTGAAGAGTACCTTATCATGCTGTATTTTCTACATTCACCACTTCTTCCAACTATTTCTTTTTCTTTTGTAGTGTTTACACTATGTTTCCCTATAGTATTCTTCATTGGTCTCCTGCCTCAGGTGAATACATTTGTGATGTATCTCTGTGAACAGCTGGACATTCATGTCTTCGGTGGCAATGGTGAGTGTTGTCTTCTCTGTCAGTGGCAAAAGCGTGAGGCTTGTAGCAGCCAAGATGAGTACGCTAATGAATAAACCTAGTGATTACACTCTTTGTATTCCTTTGATCTAAGCAGAGAATACTTAATTGTATTTTCAAGTCCAAAGGTCTTCTGATTGACTATTGAGAAATAGAATTGCTGTCCTAATAAGTCTCTCAGAAAGTATGCCTTCTTCCTCAACTGCTTTCTGTTGCACTTGGTAACTATTCTATTACCATGGTAATGCTGTTAATTGAATGAGGAGGGGAAGAAAGCTACATTAAATACTCTTTATAAAAATCACTTTTAGGGGAAAATACAAGTAGTTACCCAGGGTTGGTTTAGTGTTTTGTTTTATCGAGGGATGTGGCAGCTAGGGGGCTGATACCATCTTAAACAAGCTGAAGTATTTTCTAACTTAAGTACATAACAGTGTTTTTTTTTCTTTTCTTTTCAATGATATTCAGCTACCACAAGCCTGCTTGCAGCACTTTACAGTTTTATCTGTAGTATTGTGGCAGTAGCATTGTTGTATGGACTGTGTTATGGTGCCCTGAAGGTGAGCAAAACTTTATGTACACAGTGTACATTAATGTTTTGGGTTTTGTTCTCTGCTTCCTTCTGTATTAGATGAGCATGCAGAAACTGAATTAGAAATACTAGTCTGATTTGCTAGGCTTCCATACTTGCTCAGCTGTGATGTCCATAAAGGAAAGGCAGTGCAGGAACAAGTCAGATTTTTTTGCTTTTAAAAGGTGTGTGATTTGTGCCTGCGGTAACAGGCTATTTTTTTGGTTGTAAACACATGACATTTACTGTCAGTTCTATTCTACATTGATTCTTGGAAAGAAACATTTAAGTGGCTTGTGTGTAGCAGTCTCTCCATGTATTGGTTTGTTAGCTTCTCAAAGTGGCTCGGGTAATTATTTTTTTCTGGTCCTGCAAAACTGAAATAGTCTTTTAAATTTAATATTTACTTGAAAAGAAACCAGGAAATAGTTTGTAGGGTCACAGTGAAGAAGTGTGCCTATCTGAAAGGTAGCAAAGGTGACACCCCCCATCATTAGTTTTTCTTGCTTGAAATGGCATGCTGTGTGAAAACAGTGTGGAGTGTGGTGTTGATTCTGTTTGTTAATTTCAGGTGTGTCAGAAATCAAATATGCTTAGTTTACAATTAATTGTAGCATGCATGCCATCCAACTCAGAATTGACTGGATATTTTTCCACTCTGTCACAGAGAGTAGAGAGTTCCTAGGGGGAATATTCCCATGGTGCTATCACCTGCAGAACGTCATTAGCTTTCTGGGAATTTGTGCACTTGTCTCATTAGCCTTTTGTAAACACGTCTGTTTACGATAAACAAGCTTTAGCAAAGAATCACTGTCTCATTTTGCAGATCCAATACAGATCATGAAAACAAAAAGCCAGCCATTAATCTGTATGCAGCACATTAGGAAAAAAAAACATTCTGAGTCAAAACATATGTAACTTTCAAAATTGAGAATTGGCTAAATGCAACTCTTAAGAACCTGTGGTCTTGAGGAATGCAGGAAATTCTTCATAAGGGTTATGAAAAGTGGTGACTCTTTAGTGATTAAGATGGTATAGGCTTGAGGGATGTACACTATGTTAGAGTTCCTGATATTTAGTTATACATAGGTAAATATAGAACAATATTTTGGTACAAAAAGCCCTGTTGTATTTTTGTGGAATTGTAGTTAATTTTTCCGTACTCTCTACTGTAATATATATAATTCTGGTATGTCAGGTAGGTGGTGTATACTTGTCTTCTTTTTATTAACATTTCATTTCTGTTTCTAGGATTCCTGGGATGGGCAACATATTCCGGTTCTCTTCTCCATATTTTGTGGTTTGTTAGTGGCAGTATCGTATCATCTCAGCAGACAAAGTAGTGACCCCTCTGTACTTTTGTAAGTGACACTTTGTATCCCTCCCCCAAGGGACAAGCAAGCTGCTACTAATAATGTTAGTTATTAGTATTGTTTGAACTTGTAGTCACCAGCATTAATCAAAAATAGTATGTTCTTTGTTCAGTAGTTAGAGATTCTCACATTTTGCACCTAATTCCTCCTCTAGACAGTTTTTTTTTTGTTGCTTCTAGTAAGTCTGTTACATGCCAAAATGTGGTTTAATTGCCTTCTGATGTTCTCCAAAATTCCAACAACATGTATCTTTCCTGTATTTAAGGAGGTGCTCAAGGCACTAATTTAAGCTGAAGTCCACGTGAGGATTCTCTGAATTGTTTCTCTCACTTCGTTTGTTTGTATTCTTACATTGAATGTGTGCTCAAAACAGTTGTTCCACTAAGTTGATCTCAGATGCAAAACAATAAGGATCTGTTTTGGTGATGAGCATTTCCATCAAGTATGGGGAAACAGGTTGCTATTCTGAGTTGAAGTATTGATCTGATGCTGAGAGTGTTTCTGATTCAGTTAATAATTATCCATGTAAATCAAAGTAGTTCCAGTAGGAGAAACACCGCCCCCAGGATAGCCAATAGAAACTCGGTTGCATACATCGGTTAGGCGGAACTTCAGCGTGGATTTGATTTCAGCTATAATGTTGGATGAATTTGATCAATAGTAACCTGGGATAGAATAGTGAGGGACCTCTTTTGTGAACAAGGAGATTAATGATTCATGAGTGCTCATACAGAAGGAAAATTCTTTGGGTTGACCACTAAACCTTGTCCTGTTACTCTTAGTTCAGTTGGCTTTACTCAGTTGGTATGAGGTCCTTGTCCCTAGGTTCTTGTTCTTTCTGAGTACTGCCTGGATTGACCTGCAGATTCACTTATTTAGCCAGATGTGGCACAGTTAAGCACTGTAAGAGACTGCAATATGTAACTTCCTTTGAAGATCTAGGGTTCGTTCGGTAGTGAGCCTCCTGTCCATAAAATGAAATAATACTTGCTTCTGCACTACATAGGGTAATGTAAGGAAAATCACACTGAGGGGTTGAGGGTCAATTAGTAGTGGCTAGTAATGCTGAGAATTTAGTAGTTTGGTCAGCATAGCTAATTGATTGATTAATCAGGGTACTATGGATTTTTTTGATATTGTTGCTATTCAAATTTGAGTTAAATAGAAGAATTTACAGTTTTCTAACTGCTATTGACAAATAGACTGCTTCTAAATTTTGCATGTTTCTGCTCAGTTATTTTTTAATTCAAGTTTTGTTTCATGACTGCTAAGAACTTCACGTAAAATTCAATTTTTGTTCTATTACTGCTGTTGCTACTAGAGAAACTGGTGTTTGAACATCTGGCTGCTGTTCTTTAATGGTGGTCATTCTGTGCAACAGAGAAATAATTGTTTTCTAAAGCTGAGTTGTCTGTAAATTTGCTCAGCTATGGGAAGGCATTATTATGCCAGAATTAATTTTTGTTGTGATGAGCTTGTCATAGAACTTCTGACTTTATTATTCTTCTAAAACCACATAGAAGATTGCATGCTTTTAATGAGGTTTTTTGTCTTCCTTTAAGCTCTTTAGTGCAATCAAAATTTTTTCCCAATTCTGAAGACAAAAACCCTGAGGATCCTCTATCTGAAGTCAAAGACCCTTTACCTGAGAAGCTTAGAAATTCTGTGGTAAGTAAATTTTTTTTTAAACTTAAGTATTTGCTTTGTTGGTTTGTATAGCATCAGTCTGGGTCTTGTCACCATGGTGCTGATTAGAATGGGTATCAGAGCATTTCAAGTCTGCAGGTGAACTGATGTTTTACAAGAAAAGTATAATGCTAATATTCTGTTATTTATGTAGTTAGAATTAGCTTAAGAAGCTTAGTATGTTTAATTTGTACAAAAGAAAGTTGAACCTTCCTTTATGTTTATGTAGGGCTCAGCTGTAGGGGACGAACAGCACAACTGGGATTCTCATAATACTGCAGGCACAAGCATGATGAGGTGCATTTGTGTGGAAATGCCAATTGAATATTTAGAGCAGAGAAACCGCAATTCTTTTAACACTTTACAGGAGGGAATGACAGGAGCTGAAAGCATCTCTTTAATTCTCAGACTTGATTAGTTTCCAGAGGGGCGGGGGAGCTGAGGATTTTGATATGGTCTTTCTTTCAGTGGGTTTTAAAAAAAAAACCAAAGTAAGGTGTAGGCCAAGAAGTTAAGGATTTGCAGCAATAGTTGCTCTGTGTAACTACTTGTTTTGAAGTAGTTAATCCTTCAATGCTTTTCAGAACTGTAAATGTGCGGGTTGCAGTGGCCCTAAGTACATATTGCCCCCTTGTGGCTTAGTCTGGCATTACTAGTTTTGTGGTTTTGGGAGTGTGTGGTTGTTTCGGGTTTTTTGTGGTGGTGTTGTTGTTTTTTGTTTGGTTGGTTTTTTTGTGTTTTTTTGTTTGTTTGTTTGGGTTTTTTTGCTTGTCATGAAAGCAGTGGCTTTTTTTCAGTTTATAAGGGGTAATAGGAAATTCAAACTCATTCCTTGGGATCATTCCAAAGCTATCCTTTACCCTTCTTCGAGGTGGGGGATAAAGGGGTTAGACCTCATTATTTCACCTGGTTGATAGCTCTGCCTAGGCAGCAGTCTCTCACGGCTCTTAATTGCCCTGTAGTTTAAGCAATTCTTAGATAATACAGGGAGATTTTTATTGTCCCTTCCAGCTCTTTCATCAGTGCTTTCACGGAGGACTGTGGTTACACCCCCTCACAGTCCAGAAGGAGTGAGAATATGTTAGGTGTGTTGATTTGTCCTTCACTACTATCAATATGCAACTTTCCAATTAACTTAATTAAGTTCATGCTCTTAGCTGTAAGATTTGTCTTGTGAAATTTCTCGTAACGTCAGTGGAAGTAATGTACACTGGCAAAATCTGAAAATCTTCAATCGATTTCAGTTACTGTATATGTATGTTAACAAGTTGTTTAAAGGTTAATCTTGATGGTCTTGGAGGTCTTTTCCAACTTCAGTAATTCTAAGAGGACAACCAAAACTGGTATTTTCTAAAATTATTTTATTTTTATTCTGCAGAGTGAACGATTGCAGTCTGACCTGATTGTGTGTATAGTCATTGGTGTACTCTATTTTGCAATTCATGTCAGTACAGTATTTACAGTCTTACAGGTAAGGTGTTGCTTCATGTCTTCTAGTTCCCTTCTGTATGCAAATACTTTGATGTGATAGAAGCTTATTCCTGGTATTTCGCTGAGTCTTCTTACTAGGCTTAGATGATCTTTAAATATATAGTGTGACAAATACATGACTGAAGTTCTTCACTTTTACATTCTCAAAAGTCATCTTCCCCTGTTCTTTGCTAGTTTCTTCTTATATTCTGGACTCTTTAGTCTCTCTCAGTTAAAAAGTGTCAGGATCGTTTTGGAATAAGGAAAAATGAAACTTAAAAAGTTTGAGGTTTGATTATCTTGAAGTTTTTGGGGCTGAACCTTGATAGCAGCAGTTGCATGCTAGCATGGCTGTTTGTAGACGATAGTTTACAGGAACACTCCATTACTGGAATGGTCATTTACAGGACTAGCTAATGTCATACGTGACTCTTCTTACTTAATGATGGCATGGGACTAGCTGCTGCCTAAAGTTAAAGTAAAAAAGTTATTTGAAGAATTATATGCATTTAGGTAGCTTCATGTTTTCAGATGAAGTGCCCTACTTAAGCAGGTGCACTGGTGTTTTCTAAGGAAAATCTCCTCTTGTATGGCTGGACTTCAGAACTCCTCTGCAATGTTGCTTTCTTCTGTGTTTGAGAAAATTGACTATATGTTCTTCACAAGTTGTATGGTCCAATAGGCTTAGTTTTCATAGAATTCACAGAGAGAAATCCTAGTTTCGCTATGACTTATCTAGAAATTTAGAGAATGTTTTAATGTATGTAAAGCATTACTGTGAAATCCAAGATTCATACCATGTCAGTACTGCTGTACTTTGTGAATCATGTGAAGAGGTTTAGTCTTGTGGGAGGCTTCTTACCATCTCAAGACAATATGAAATTAATGATTTGTTTTTGCTTGTGCTTATACCTCCTTTTATCCATAGATGGAAATGTAAATTGGGTTCACCCTTTAGAGAATACCTTTATAAAATGAAATGCATATGGGTCAGAAGTAATGGATTATGAAGGAAGATTGGTGTATTGTTTTTACTTTAAAATGCATTTTGGCTTAGTGAAAACTTGTTAGATATGGAGGGTTTTTTTTCTCACAGGTTTTTGTGTTTTGTCGTAAAGTTGGTAGTACAGTCTTGCATGAAGAAATGCATTCTCCACTTAGTATTACAGGAGCACCTTCCTAGATGCTGGAAAAATTATTACCTTTTTAGTATATTCTTTTGTTTATAAAATACAAACCTTAATTTCTTCAATTCTTCTTTTTAGCCTATTTTAAGTTATGTTCTCTATGCATTGGTGGGTACGGTAGGCTTTGTGACCCATTATGTTCTGCCTCAACTCCGAAAGCAACTTCCTTGGCATTGCTTTTCTCACCCACTGCTGAAAACCAAGGAATACCATCAGTTTGAAGTCCGAAGTAAGTATTGTTCATAACACTTTTTTTGAACTTGCTGTAGTTGCTGACAAGTTTGTAACATCTTCCAGTTTGGTCCCTGTAACTTAGAGGAAGGTAACTTTTGACATAAATTCTTCTGGACTATATTGTAGAATGAATTTTCTTATTTTAATTTGCATTAATTTGAAACATGCAATTCTTGTAGAAGTTTAAAAGAAGTTCCCAAGTCGGAGATACTTCTATTGGCAGGTTATGTAGGCTCTTGGGTGTTGAAGAGTTGTAAATGAGAAATCGTTTGGATTGAGTATGGTTGGGAAACATCCTTTTGCATGAAATAAAATGCATAATGTCAAACAGCATCATCAGTACCAGTGTTGAAATTATTGAACAGATAGCAACCCAGTTAGTTTCCTTCCATATGCAGTAAGCAGGTAGCCTGTGAACTGTTCTTTTGTTGTATGAACAGTGCAAAAACTGTACTGGGACTACTGACAGTAGCTTAGAAGGAGCCTTATTTTGCTTAAGTAAAACTATGACAGTCCAGTGTGAGAATACAGTTCATCTTTGGCTCCACAAAATGCTTGGTTCCAGAATCTTTATTATGTTAGAGTTGTATTTGACAGTACCATCTGATTTTTTTTCTTTTTAATGTATCTTGATAGATGCTGCACATGTTATGTGGTTTGAGAAACTTCACATTTGGCTCCTTTTTGTAGAGAAGAATGTTATCTATCCACTGATAGTCCTCAATGAGCTTAGTAGCAGTGCTAAGAATATTGCTAGTCCAAAGAAACTGGATACTGAGTAAGTAGAAAAGGTTGTAAAGTAATTTTGACTGTCTGCTGTGGTGGGAAATGAAATAGTGAGTTCTGGCCTCAATGGGAAAAGAGTTAATACTATTGTATTAAGACTAAGGCAAGGAATAATTCTAACTTTTCTTTATTTGAAAGCCATTACAAAGCCAGGTCACCCTGCTGACTTAAACTGAATGGAGTATTACAATATTAAGCCAGAAACACCCACAAAGAAGAATCATTCAATTCATAGCATATACTGTAAAGATTGGAAGTAGTAGAATTACCTAGTAGTGTGATAACAGAGTTTCCTCAGAGTTTCCTTGTTGAGCTTTAGAGTTGATAATATCATTATCCAGACTCAAGTTCAAGATAGTGGTGATATGTTCTGGTATTTATTAGGTGTAAATTTCACACTTGTGCAGCCCTCTGCAGCTTTCTTCTGTCATTGAGGAATTCTACAGGCCTTCTAGCCCCTACGTATAATCCATAAACAGATGGATTTGCACACTGCTGCTTTAATTGAGCCTTTGATCTAATCCTTTGAGCAGTGTATCTGACTGTTTAGGAAAGTGAGAGTTCAATAATAGGCTCTTCAGTTTTTTCCTTAAAGAAGAAGTAACCAGGTGGCTTTTTTGGATTAGAAGATCTCTTGAATTAGAAGAGAAAATAAATCTTAAAACAAAATGGAATATGTATTAGGGTGGGCAAGAGACTGGATATTAGATTTTTGATTATGGGTTTGTTGGCTTTTTAAATTTTAATCCCTGTATCTATTAAGTTCTTTCCTTGAGTTCATTATCATTGTCACTACAAGACATTTGGGAGGAGTATTGACATTATACTATTTTAACATGCTTAGTTTTATAACCCTTTGATCTGTCAGTTACTGTATCTGGAAAAATAATTAAATTGCATTTCTCCCAATAGAAACTAGAGTAGTATAGTCATGCAAGAAATTATAACCTGGTGTTCATTAACATTCTCTTGATGATTAATCTAGCATTTTTGCATTTTCAGTATTCATAAACTTCATCTTTAATTTAGCTTATCTTCAGAAGACAAGGACATTCCATCTTAATTTTTTGTTCTAGTGACACTCTTAAAAATAATGCTAATCCTTGAACATTGGTTGGCTTGAGAGTACTGATGAAAAGACTTAGTAATCTTTAAAAAAAATAACAACCCACCAACGCTGAAGCAGTCTTTAAAAAAAAACAACAAACCAATGCCCTGCCCTCCCAATTCCAAAAGCAAACTTGATTATAAACCTTGTGTTTTGAAGAGGTTGGCATTTCATGACAGCAACAACTTAGGTGGTCTTTAATGCCTTTCAGACAGCAGATAGTAACTGTTTTGTGTGAATTTCTTACACAGGTTGGGTGCTTTAATGATCACAATAGCTGGCTTGAAGTTACTGCGTTCATCATTCAGTAGCCCAACGTGCCAGTATGTCACTGTTATTTTCACAGTGCTCTTCTTTACTTTTGATTACAAAAGTTTTACTGAGACCATGCTGCTAGATCTCTTCTTCATGTCCATACTCTTCAGCAAGGTAACTTTAGCTGTATTCCTGGGTGTTTTGGGTTATCCAAAGGGAAAAACAGATAGTTCGAACTGATAGGTAATCTTGCAGATCCTCAGTATTACTTGCACTATAACTGATGTGCAGTAATGCGACTAAGACTTGTCCTTCTCGAGCATTTTTGTTGGTTTGAGAAACCATATGTAACCTTTTTAAACATCTCCTGAGTTTCTGTTAGTAGAACAATTAAATGAATATTATGTTACTTGCTTTTGTAGTTGCATCCTTTTCCTAACTTTGAAGACTTGTGGTAGAACCAGTAAGAACTCTGGGATGACCAGTAGGTTGCTCAGGATGTTTGTGTACTGCAAAGTGTATTGATTCTTAGCCAAACTACTGAATTGTTTTTCTCTTCCTTCCCCTGCTGTAGCTTTGGGAACTCTTCTATAAATTGAGATTTGTATATACCTACATTGCTCCCTGGCAGATCACATGGGGATCTGCCTTCCATGCATTTGCCCAGCCTTTTGCTGTACCACGTATCCTTTGAAAATGCAGGCTTTCTGCTGAAGTTATGTATTTATCTGAAGAATGTGTTATAATGGATTATGTATTATGGGTTAAATCTGCTGAAGTAACAGGTTTGTCTTGTGAGTATTTACAGAAAAACTGTGCACACTTTCTGCTGTGTTACAACATTGTAAATTATACAGGAGCAGATAAGGAACAGAATCTTGACATTAAGAAAATTACGGAGCAGAATTCATTCTGAAAATGACACAGCTTTTCTTCTGACAGTTACTCTCTTTTATGGGAGTCACTAACTATGGTTTTAGATCTTGAGTTACATTTTAAACTTCTGTAAACTGGTCTGAATGGAGTGTGGAGTTAGTATTCTAGGTAGAATTTTTGAATTACTACCGTGTCCAGTGCCAAATTTCCAACTATTGGTCTTTTGGGGAAAAAAAAAAAAAAAAACCAAAACAAACAAACAAAAAAATCTCCTGATTTCTGGAGATACTGCAAAGGCACTTCGCTGCATAGAAATTCATAGAAATCTTGTTTTACTCATAATTGGTGTTGCTGTCTATATTGGGTACTATCGCAGAAGCTTAAAAAAAAAATGTAGTTGTTGGTTTGCTTTCCTTAATCCTCTAATCCTACAGATTCTGCCATGTTGTTTGTCCAAGCAGCTGTGTCAGCTTTCTTCTCTACTCCACTGAATCCATTTCTGGGAAGTGCAATATTCATCACTTCATATGCCAGGCCTGTCAAATTCTGGGAAAGAGACTACAAGTAGGTGAAAATAAGATCTTTGAAGTTTGTCATTTGTTTTTAATAATGTAAATATGTCTAAATGTGTTGGCTTGGGGGATTTGTTGTTTGTTGCAAATTTCTGCTATTTTTCCCTAGTTTATAGCACTAAAAGTTTTCAGTGAACTTGTTTCTGAAATACTGTAGTAGCTGTTTTTTATACTAGAAACAGACTTGGTTCAGCAGCTTAAAATAATTTCTATGTAGAGGTATGCCATCCTGGTGATTTTGAAGCATAAAAATTATAGTATTGTGAAATGCAGTTTTAATCAGAAAGTGGATTTATGTAAAAAAAGTTTTTCGGGAAACAGTTCGTAAATGTATTTTACCTGTACTCATTATTGCTTAGCTCACAGCAAAACTGGCTAAACTCAATATAGATGTCTTTTAAAGTCAGTATTTTTATATCAAGGTAGGATCAGTAGTAAAAGAATCTTCATGTCAGATTATATCTCCTTTTGTTTTATTTCTCTGAAGTTCACTATTGTTGATAGTGTGTCAGACCAGAAAAATAGTGCATAAGCGGTATAGGGCAAGATGAGTGGATATTTCAGATATTTAGGATATTTATTATTTTCCCTCTAACATTAGAGCAGTTTAAATACAATGTTCCAAATCTTCGATTAAAGAAATACAGTTGTAACTTCAGACGATGAAATAATAACTGTCTGAAAATTTCCCTCTCAGTAAAGTCCACTGAAATGTTAGCTGTGCTGATTTAATTGTTCTTAATTTTATTTTTCCCATCTAAAGTTTTATATCTATGTAAGAAAATACATGCACTTATATGTAAAGGTAATGATTATTCTATAGCTACTGTGTTTTAAATTTTTAGGTATTATAATGCTATCAATAGGCAGATAATACTTTTACATATGCAAAGAGCAGCAAATTTGCATCTAAAATTATTTAAAAACAACTTTTTGAAACTATTTCAATAATGAATATTCTTTAACAATTTTTATTTCAGTGGGTTCTTTCCTTAGACTTTCTTACAGTAATTCATTTTGTGTTAAGTATGCTTTATTTTATTTCTTTCAGCACAAAGCGTGTGGATCATTCAAATACTAGACTGGCTTCACAGCTTGATCGGAATCCAGGTAACTTTCCTAGTCTGATTTTGATGATCGATTTGGAGGTTGGTTTTTTTGGGGGATTGGTTTTACGGGAGTGATTTTGGGAAGTGGAGGTGGGTGGATGGATTCTTCCCCCCACCCTCCACCCCCAAATTTAAATGGCTTTTATTGGATTCTGTAGGGTTCGTAATCAGTTTGCTGTCTGATCTTCATCAACCCTGCCCAGTCTTTCTGTTGCTCTGTCTTCTGTTACTGTCTCCTCCATAATTTACTTGCTTTATTCTTTACCCTCCCATAAGTTTTTTTTTAATTTCACCCTTACCTTTGTGTTCCTGCTTTACATTTTTATGTGTAATTGTAGTATGTGTTTAGTTTTACCTTTTATTCTTGAGTAATTAAGAAAACACCAAGTATTATTTGAGGATGTCTCAATGTCACGGTGATGATACCAGTACAACAGTCATTACTGAGATACCTCTGTACTCGTTTGCTTTTGCACTTTATTATCTTGATTTGGGCTGATGGGAGATTCATGAGTGGAACAGAAGTAATAACTTCGAAAATGATGGAGTGACTAAGATTTTGATTCAAAATACAAAGGTCACTTTGCATTCATTTGGAGTACTTGTCCCTTAAAAAGGGGGAAGGAGGAGTGGAGTACGACCTTGAAACAACATAGCTCTTAAGAAGAATGTAGGATTGAATGTGAAGTGATTATTGACATTCAAGCTTGATGTTTTTTTGCAGATTCAGATAACCCAAATTAAATCTTCCTGCAGGTTCAGATGATAACAACCTGAATTCTATCTTCTATGAACATTTAACCCGTTCCCTTCAGCACAGCTTATGTGGAGACTTGTTGCTGGGTCGCTGGGGAAACTATAGTACTGGGGACTGCTTCATCCTAGCCTCTGACTACCTCAATGCACTAGTACACCTTATAGAAATAGGAAATGGCTTGGTCACCTTCCAACTGAGGGGACTTGAATTCAGAGGTGAGTGCCTTACACTTCCTTAACAGTCTGTGCTAAAATGTGGGCTACTGCTTTGGAAACTGAAGTTATTTTCAGTTCCATCCTGTAAATTAATTGCCTTGAAAATGGGCTACCGGGCCTCTTGATGCTCCTGTCACTTCACGCTAAGTCCCTCTTTCCATTTTAGTACAACATGGCTGCCATAAGTACTTCTTGGAGAAACCCATCTAAAAGATGATCCTAGAGTGGTAAATTAAGCTATCCAAATCTTTTGTGCTCATTGGCAGACTGTTCACTTAGTGTTAAAAAATGGAAATGGATTGAATTTTAAACTCTTCTAAACACAAATTCATATTAATGCAATCATATAAAACCTTCAGCACTTTGTTCTTTTCTCTATTTTCTGCTAAGGAACTTACTGTCAGCAACGAGAAGTAGAGGCCATCACTGAAGGTGTAGAGGAAGATGAAGGTTTTTGTTGCTGTGAACCAGGCCACCTTCCTCACATGCTTTCCTTTAATGCTGCTTTTGGGCAGCGTTGGCTAGCTTGGGAAGTGCTTGTGACCAAGTATGTTCTGGAGGGTTATAGCATTACTGACAACAGTGCAGCTTCCATGCTTCAAGTTTTTGATCTCCGGAAAATTCTCACAACTTACTATGTTAAGGTATGATTTGGATCAGTACAACCCTCAGGGGAAGATAGGCTGGATTACAGCTGAGAACTGCTTAATGTTTTGAACTTGTAGTGTTGTCATGTGAGGATCATGGAATGGAGGGCAGAGTTTGTTGTACTGACAGTGGATCAGTACTCTGGTGCCTGAGCAGGACAATAACCCTGTAGTCTAGATCAGAGAGAAGATACTTCCTAGCTGAAACTGAATTAGAAGATTGGAAAATGTAATCCAAGTATAATAGCTGTGTTGTAAATGAAAAGTTAAATGGTTGGTTTGTCATAGAGAAAGCCAAGCTCCTTTGGTCTTTATAAGCTGTGCAAATCCATCTTTGAGTTTTAAAAGAGAAAGCAAGCCCTGTCCTGCAGTTTTAAGAGATCTGTAGGCCTCAGATCCCTTCAGGTAATCAGTGTACTAATTGAGATCTTTCATAAGCTACTTTTCTCAGATTTTAGAATTTTCAGGGTAAAATATTTCGAAGATACACTCAGAAACACAAGATGTGTTCCTCCGCACAAGGGTCTTGAAACTGTTTTGTGTCTTAGCACTGTGTTATTTAGAATTATTTAGAAATTCAATAGCTAAGCCTCCATATGTTAACTAGATAAAAATTTCTATGTATTTGTTTTCTGCAAAAAATTACAGTGAAGGTCCTGTCCCATCCTTTTTCCTTTCTTTATTCTGTCAGTGTAGGCTTCAGAAATCTTGACAGTCTTTGGAAAAAAAAACTCCTGTATACCACGTGTGTGATTCCTGTGCTAATCTGTTGTATCTATGAGCTAAGTAAATGCCACTGTGTGTCAGTTTTCTTCATTGCCAGGAAAATAATGCAAATAAGTTGAAACAAATGAGATTACTGGCTGGGTTTTTGAAATTTCAGTAATGACTCGTATTCTTAACTACTGCTGTTTCAGGGAATCATCTATTATGTCACAACATCCCCCAAGCTCGAGGAATGGTTAGCTAATGAGACAATGCAGGAAGGACTGCGGTTGTGCACAGACCGCAATTATGTTGATGTAGACCCAACGTTTAACCCCAATATTGATGAGGATTATGACCACCGTCTGGCAGGGATCTCAAGAGAGAGCTTCTGTATGATATATTTGAACTGGATAGAATATTGCTGCTCTCGAAGAGAAAAGGTAAGTATGGACATGAGGAAAGCCATTTACTATTGTAGGACGGTCCCATTTTTTTCCCATTGGTTGGACTTACAAGCTCGTTTAATGCTGATTTTTAAAATATATGCGTAATTGAAATATTTTCATTGAAATGGTTTCGATCTTCCACTTTCGAGATGTGAATTTAATAAATTTTGTAAATTGTGCGTGGTTTAACCAGTTCACTAACAAATTTTATTTGCTAGCTCAAATCAATCAGTTGAATCTGTCAGGTATTTATCTGCATACAAAAGGGTATGTTTACAGAGTTGATGTTTTGTGCTTAAAAGTCAGTGTTCACAAATCAACCCTAACGTAATCAAAAAAGTAACAAACCCCCTAAAAACCTCAGATGCCTGTTGCTAACTTGTAAGACTGGCTGCTTCTTTTTCAGTGATCAAACTATACCATTCCCTTGGAGCACTGGAATTGTTGGCTTGTGAAAATAATCAACCTGTGTTCAATCATTTCTTCTCTCCAAAATCCTTCTAGTCTTTTAAACAGGAGTATGGTAGAGGAATGCCTTGATGTCTTACTGTTTACAAAATAACTGTGTGGTCTGGTCACATTAGTGTTGCCTTTGAGAATAAGCAGAAATTGAGATTAAAGGGACAGGAATATAATTGGAATTTGTGTTTAATGAAGAATTCAAGAGTTCAGTTTTGCTTTGGAGGTAAAAGATCAAAAAGAAACATATTTTAACAGGAGTAAGACTTAGTGTTCTGTGGTCAAATGACAAACAGCAACCAAAGAAAATTGTTTCTCTCCAAGTCATGATCATGAAAGACTTTGTGTATGTATTGAAAATCAGATTTAATCATTTAATTGAATGATGTGATTTTCTAGAGCATTATATATGCTATACAGGTACTTTTTTGAGGGCAAGTTTCTCCAGACTAAAGCTCTAGTCCAGAGAAGTTTTCAGTTAAATCAATATTAAATACTCTTAGCCAGTTAGAATGCACCATATTCACTAAAAATATTTTTGTCTAAACCCTGTAATTTTGCTGATCAACAGTTTGCTTACAAGATACACAGTATCCATGAGGAATGTAGCATGCATCTGTTCAGTTTATAGTTTCTTATTTCAAATAATAGTATATGTGTGTTTGCCTTTACAAGTATTCTTATGTACTTGCAAAACTGTAGCTCAGACTTCCAAACAGAACTGGTTTGTTAAGAGTAACTGCTGTGGTGGGTTCATATGCACACTTGAGTTTGTGAACTGTTACCTGTTTGGGTCTTTCATTCCTTCTGGCAGAATTGTCTTTTTCAGTGGTGATTTCCGTAGTCCATTCACTTGACTTGCTGTTTTTTCTTTTGTTATTATAAGCCACTGGATTCAAGTAAAGACTCACCCCTAGTGACATTGTGTTATGGACTGTGTGTTCTGGGGCGGAGAGCACTGGGAACAGCTTCACATCATATGTCTAGGTAATAAAATACTGTTGTTGTAAGCTTCCCAGCCTCAAAATCCCTCTATGTTCCTAGATGAGTTGTTAGATGAGTACCTTTTCGTAAAAGAAATTGATCATTGATGTCATCTTCTCTTAAACTGGCCAGATTTGCTCTGTAACTTGTCTTCATTACAACTGCCAATGAAATGTAACCAGAGAAAAGCAAATGAGGGAGAACTTGAATTCGAGCATCTTGTTTTATCAAACTAATGCAAAATGACAATTCTGGTATGGGTAAGGACCACTAATAACTAATGGAGAAAAAAACAAACCAAGAACTGATTGAATTTTGAAAGTGAGCTCTGTTTCCTGCTCCAAGTAGGTGCCCTCTATGGAAATAAAGGGAAAAAGAGGAAAGTTTCTTAAAATGAGGAACTCATATCTTGGTGGATGTTAGATCAGACAGTTGTGCTAAGTTTTGCAGTTTAGGTGGCTCTGTGGCAAATGGTTGTGTTCTGTATAAATGTCCTTTAGCTCAACTCTCTTGCCATATGGCAACCTCTTCCTTGCAGGCTGACATCTTCAGCTTCAGAAATCTAGTGTAAAATACAGTTTCATGTTTCAGGAAATCACAAGGTCATGGTTGAAAAAGGAAAATATAAATCATAATTGTTTGCAGAAGCTATTGGTCAACTAAGTACTGACTGTAAAACCTGTTCTACTTCACTTTCAGGGCAATGATTGACTAATTGTTCTAAGTACCAGCCAATTGCCTCCTGAAGGTCTTGCAGATAAGAGTTGCAAGAGTGATCAGAGTATATTTGATTTTTCACTCTTAAGTTAACTTAGTAATTAAAAACAGTGCCTTTAAGCATGAAAAGTTGACAAGATTTTTATTTTATACTAAAGTGTGCAGAACTGAAGTTACATATCCTCCAGTGTGGTATGTACCTTGAAAAGTTTTCTCTTTAAAAATTTTCAGAAGAAAGGCAAGCCTTATGGTGTTCCTGTTTACTTTAGTCCATTTAAATAGTCAGTTGTGTATGGCTTGTTCATTACCTGTTCAGGGCACACAGACATCTAGCGTCCAGATGTTGTTTACATGCACATTTTTTACTCACATGTTCTTCCCCCTGTCTTATCCTGTACTTTATAGAGAAGAATTGTGAGCCTTCTATACAGCTCAGTATTTTCTGTTCTTTTCAGTGATAACTGTGGATATGTTTGTATTTTTGTTAATATTTGCTTGTTTTGTCATTATTTTTTCCCCTCAACAGCAATCTGGAATCCTTCTTGTATGGCCTCCATGCCCTATTTAAGGGTGACTTCCGTATATCTTCAATTAGAGATGAATGGATCTTTGCTGACATGGAATTGCTGAGAAAAGTAGTGGTTCCTGGAATTCGGATGTCACTTAAGCTACATCAGGTAAGAGATTACACAGAAAGATGTGTCCAGTTCTCTTTATTTCTTTGTGTTTGTTCTTTTAAAAATAAGTGGCTGGGACAGAGAAAGAAGAGGATGACAGTAAAAGGCAAGTGATAGAGATTGACAGCTGAAAACAAGGGAGTATCATGTCTTGTCCTTGGATTTATTATAGCTCAGGAAAAGGGAATTTCTTTTGTGCTCAGAGTTTGAAAATTACTTTAAATGTAGATCAGAGAACATGTCAAGCCCTGTTTCATACCTATCCAGAGCTATTTACCTTATGGACAGCTTCTCTGGTATTTTCCCCACCTCTTCCCTGTCTGTACATACACAATTGGCCTAAAGGTTATCATGCATTCAAAGCTTCACAGCCCTCTCCTCCAATGAGAGTTGTTTTTCTTTTTTTTTTTTTTTGGTTTTAAGTTAAAAAGGAAGCAAACAAATGAACAGAACCAATTTGTTGGAAAAGATGTTATCTTTAACAATGTTCTAAAGTAGGTATTTGATCTTTTGATGGCTAAATTTGTGTAATGCTCTGATTGTTTTGAGGTGTCCAATTTTTTTTTATATGTAGTTACATCTGAAATTTTAATCATCTCTTATTGAATATGTATTCTCGGAACCAGGATCACTTCACTTCTCCAGATGAGTATGATGATCCTTCTGTCCTCTATGAAGCTATAACAACCCATGAAGAAAATCTAGTTATAGCACATGAAGGGGACCCTGCCTGGCGGAGTGCAGTTCTTTCCAATTCTCCGTCCCTTCTTGCTCTGCGTCACGTGATGGATGATGGCACCAATGAATATAAAATTATTATGCTGAATAAGCGGTATCTCAGTTTCAGGGTCATTAAGGTAAGCTTTGTGCACATTTCGTAAAGTGACAGTATGCTGTGGTTTGTTTTAATAACTATAAACAGCTGCTTGAACTCAAATCTTTATCATTTTGTTATTGCTAGGGCCACTTATACAGTGCAAGTACTGTATCAGAAGATTGGTTCCTTCTGTCATACAGTATCTTATTTCTCATCCCATTGTTAGATTTGCTTTATTCTCACTGTTGCAGCTGGTCTCCCTAAGTTCAGCCTGTTAAGGAAGGGCATATGAGTGCTTGCAGTTCTGCAGTGCAAGATTGCATATGCTCATGAAGGCTTTAGTGTAGCACAGCAGCAGTCACCACACTCTCTCATTGCTTCGCTTTCTGACACAGCCTTTCTCCTTGGTTTTTGCAGGTGAATAAGGAGTGTGTGCGTGGCCTGTGGGCAGGACAACAGCAGGAGCTTGTCTTCCTGCGTAATCGAAATCCAGAGAGAGGAAGTATCCAAAATGCTAAGCAAGCTCTGAGGAACATGATTAACTCCTCTTGCGACCAGCCAATTGGATACCCAATCTATGTCTCACCTCTGACTACTTCTTACTCGGACAGTCATGAACAGCTAAAGGAAATTCTTGGGGGAGCCATCAGCTTGGGAAACATCAGAAACTTCATAGTGTCTACATGGCACAGGTAAGCTGAGGAAATGTGTTCTCATTATTCTGTGTTCGTGCTCTCATATTCCATTGACTAATCCTGTACAGGCCCAACACAGCATAACTTTATAATCAGTCCCATAAAAATAAATATGCCTTATATTATTTTGGGCACATCAGTAGCATATGGCAACTGCTTTGGAACAGGATTAATCTTCAAGGCTGAGTGATACAACACAAACTATATAAATGAGAGCTCAGAGGAAAGAGGACCAACTCTCGGTGCAAGAACCGCAATTTCAGTTCTAACATTAGGTCTGTTAATGAGAGACAATGCAACTTCTGTACTGTTTTCTTCAGCACCCTTGCTTTTGCAGTCTAAAATACCATCTTTATAAAAACAGGACTACTTGATAGAGTTCCTGTCTGGCATGTATGTAGCGTGAAAGTGACTGTGTTAATGTTGTTAGGGTATGCTTGTACAAAGAGTAACACAAGGTTCAACTGTTGTTCAGAATCTCATGAGTCTTCCGAATACCCCATATGTCAGAGCAAGAACAAATAACTGGAATGGTAATAATGTACCAGTTTCTCTGCATGACTTCTGGGTAATTCAGTACAAACTATTGTTGCGCTGTGTTTTATAGGCCATGAGAACTTTTACTGCACTTCTGGTTCCTTAGGACTGTGGCTTCAAAAGCAACAGTGGCAGCTCTGTGTGGCATTCAGTCCCAGTTCTTACCTGTTCCAGGAGCTGGTGCCATAGTCTGAACAGTCCTGTAGCTGTTCTGATGGTCATATTTAACTTAGAAATCTACGGCACATCAAGAGAGAACAGAGTATGTCACACTTACTGCAGTCTGAGGTGTTTGTCTCCTGTTGCCATCTGCTTGTCTGACTCAATAGAATAACAGGTGAAACTATAACACAGAACAGGATTTAGATGCAAGGTGTATATGCTTTGGAATTCTGGATCCTGGGGCAAACAAAATTGGAAAGGAGTGCTCAGTGTATTTGAGTGTGACAGACAAGAAAAGCAAAAAGTAGGAATTGAAGGGAAGAGGAAATGTGCTGTGTTTCCTGTGTCCATCTGAAGTTTTCTGGTGTAAACAATGGGAACAAAATGTGAGGTTATGTACACTGGAAGATGTTGGCTAACCTACTGTCTGAATGAATGTTCAATATGTGCTTCAAACAGTTGTGAGTGTAACTGAAGGTAACAGAAAGCAAATACATTTTAAAAAACTCCAGCAAACATTCTTTTCATGCCATTCTGAGTAGACAAAGATTTTGCAGCATGAGTATACATGACTAGTGCGTTAAGTAGCATAAATTTTACTAAACTGTTGCAAAATAACCAGGATGATCTAGCATTTTAGATTTAGAATTTGATCACTATTGTACTTCAGATGTGGCATAACTTCTAAAAAGCTATTTTATATGAGCATTTGACTTGTCATAGCTGTTATTGATTAGCTTTCATGAAGAAAATTGCAGTGTCTTAGAATGCAGCTTTTATATTTGCAAAGCATATTCTGAGAAAATAAAGTCAAGTTTTATCTGATTTTGGGGACTGCTGTGGATTGTGCTGAGTAAAACTTTTTGCTTGTCATAAGGCATTTTATAGAATCCTGGTGATTAGGAGGGCTGACTTAATGTATCAATTGCATTATGTTTCCAGACTAAGGAAAGGCTGCGGAGCTGGCTGCAATAGTGGTGGAAATATTGAAGATTCAGATGCTGGAGGTGGAGCTTCTTGCACAAGTAATAATGCAACTATCAATGAGTCACAGAGCAGCATGTCACAAGGAGGAGGAAATGCAAATACAGGACAAGGACCTGGAGCAGTACAGCACCCTCCTGTTGCAGCTCATCCCACAGCTTTTCCTGCAGCTCATCCACCAACTCATCCCTCCACTCTGGGTAAAGTTAAAACAAAGAAACAACTTCATGCAAGTTCAATCCTGTAGTCAGAACTGACCTGACAGCTCTTTGACCTAAATTAAAAGAAAAAGCACACGAAAGTGATGTGGCTTTATGTATTGTTAGGAGCTGCTGGATTCATCTCAGACTATAGTATTGTTTTATGCAATGCAAGGTTCCCAAACAGATTTGAGCAGAAGGGGTATAGCTGTGCTGACTAAATAGATTAAGTAACTTTTTATAACCATCTCTACGGTCAGATCTTTTCACTTCTGTCGTATTGTCTGTGGAAGCTAAACTTGTCATTTTTTTGTGAACATCTGTGTTACTTATTTATACAGTGGAATGAATTCTCTATTTCTGTAATATTCTAGCTGAATGCTATCCAAGGGTCCATAGTGATCTGTAGTTAGGGAGTTGACAAACAGCAAAGCTGAGAAAGTTTTTCAAACACTGCCCTTAGGAATAAAAATGCGTGTATGTAGTTGAATGAAGGTAATTAGATCTATGGCTGTGGAGAGGTATCTGCAAGTACTTAGTATAGGAAAACCAGTGATACCAATGTTCATGAACTGCAATTTGGTTTTAAGTGTATTAAATTTTTTTGAACTTGTTTTAAAACTGCTTTTGTTCTAACAAATTTTCTGACTCAAACTTTGAATGTGTAGTCAAACATCTGAAGAAAGAATATTCAGTATTTTGTAACACAGACATCTGTACCTGCCTTATTGTCTTAAGTATGGTAAGCTTAAGAGTTAATAGAGAAAGAGCAAGGCTGAGACGTTTTTCAAGCTACTTGCCTGGCAGGGATTGTGAATTAGATAGAATGGGAAATTCTGAGATCAGATGAGTGGAGTGTATTCACATGTTCTGCTGTGTAAAATGCATAGATCTGCAATGCAGCTATTTCAGGTGATGTTGATTAGATCAATCGGTTTTGTATATCTATGCACTAAAACACTTGTGTGTCGGCAGCCTAATGTGTGTGAGAGACTTTATCAAACTTTCCTGATACTGTATCTTTTACTTTTAGGCACCAGTCACAGCTCTCACTCTGTGCAGTCCAGCCTTGTCAGACATTCCCCTGCCCGTGCCTCAGTAGCTAGCCATTCATCTTATTGCTACGGCAGTCGTCATTCATCTCTTCGCACATCCACAACAGGCTTTGTGCCTTGTCGGCGCTCTTCCACCAGTCAGATATCCCTTCGTAACCTCCCATCATCCATCCAGTCCCGCCTATCTATGGTGAACCAAATGGAACCTACTGGCCAGACTGGGGTCAGCGTGCAGCATGGACTGCCCTCTTCTAGCAGCTCCAGCCAAAGTATCCCAGCCTGTAAACAGCATGCCCTTGTGGGCTTTCTAGGGACAGAAGGAGGGAACAATGCGGCTGAAACTCAGTCAGGTGGCAATGCAAGTCCTGCAAATCAAGTGCAAGCCAAAAAGGATGACGTTATTTACAGAATCCAGGTGAATAGTCTAGAAGACCAAGTTGACCGATGTTTCCACATGCTTTTGTTAGTTTTTACTTTGCATGTTGTTGAAATCACTGCTTTTAAATATATCTATATTCAGGAATGACTGAGTATACAGTTTCTGTGCAGTTACGTGTGGAGAACTAATACAAGGAAAAGGTTTTCTGGACACGAAGCCTTCCTGCATGCTCCTGGTTTATGTTATTTAACTGTTTTGCTGTAGTACAGCATTATGAATGCAGCAAAACTCAGTTCCAGTTCATACTTAGCCTTTTTACATTACGGCAGGTAAAGCTGAACAGCTTCATTTGCAGGGTAGTAAGCAACTAGCTTTTTTTCTGTGAAGCCAAGTAGATTTTTTCCACAAATGTAAGTGTAATAATACTTGCTTTCATTTCCATATGTATTTATTCTTTGCTATGTCAGGGCTTATTCAGCAGCAAATAGTACACTATTGACTAAGCTAATCCTGGCAGCCCTACTTGTTTTGAAAATCTAGAAATTTATATTCTTGCTTTCCTAGCTCTTGTTTGCCCCACATACATATCTTTGGCATTATATTAGTGGGAAACATCAAGAAGTGTATTTAATAGTTTAGATCACAATAAACATGATTTCATTGCTGATATCACATCAGTTTAAAGTAATCCTTAGTAAACTGGATCATAGTGGGCAAAGCTAAAGAAGTAATTTTTCAGGTCCGTGCTTAGTAGCTTTTGTTTGCAGGCAAGGGCCCTTTTATGAAACTGCTTACTTCCTCTGTAAGGAGGATAAAGGCTAAGTGAACATGTGCCCTTTGATAATGGACATTACAGAGTTCTCTCTGTCCTCAAATAGGAAGAAGTTTTCAGGAGTTTTCTCCTGCTTCCCCTGTGGAAAGGCCAGTTTACTTCAAAACACAGGGTGGGGCCCAACTAAGCATGCTAGTAGATAAATACTTCTGCCTAGCAATAAATTCTCCAAGACTGTGTTTCTTAAGATATTACATTGTGTAAGAAGTAATGAGCCAATTTTAACAGTTCACCATCACTTAAATCTTCCCTGCTACTAGACTGTGTGCTACCGATGCTGATGTTGTGCCAGTTCCTTAGACCCTTCCATGAGCCAGTATAACTGAAAGAAGTCGGAAAGGGAACCAGACCTGTTGCTTCAGAGAACTGACATATTGTCAGCTGTCTCTGAAACCACAGTCTAATTTCCAAATTCGGTGCTGCTTGGGCTTTTTCCTAACCTGGAACTTGTTTCCAGCATTGAAATGGGTCAGAAATCAATTTCAGTGGGTTAAAGTCAGTTATCTGGAAGTATGCAGAAGGTTACAGTTTATTTGTTTCTTTTAAATTTTGGCTGAACTAACAGTCAAAACTCAATTCCTGCTTATAGTTAATGGATCCCAGTCAAGTACTGGAAGGGATCAACGTGTCAAAAAGGAAAGAGCTGCAGTGGCCAGATGAGGTGATACGGCTAAAAGCTGGAAGAAACAGCTGGAAAGACTGGAGTCCTCAGGAAGGCATGGAAGGCCATGTAAGTTTTGTTTAGAAGTTGACAAACTAGCATTAAAAAAGGCAGTGCCTGAGTTCTGTGGCAGTCTGCCTAGGTGTCAAGGCCAGAGACAGATGTACTAGTAAGTTAGATCAGCAGCCATCCTCAAAGTCACCATTGCTGGAAGAGCAGGTCTAGAATCCTAATTTGAAGCAGAGGGATATTTCTGCAACTCTGTGCAAAAGATGCAGCATGATGTTTTGAATGTTGTCAGCCACCTCTCCTTTCCTGCCTTCTCCCAGCTCTTGTCATGAACTCTCAGGCATTGCACTCATTCATCCAGCTTTCATTTTCCTTTCTTAAAACTGTTAATCCCTGAGCAAATACAGAAGGTCAGTTTACCAACAAGTCTTTAACTGACTGATTAACAGCATTTGGTTTTAAATTATACTGATCAAAAAGCCAAATAAGATTGTCTTTAGATGTCTCTTCATTAAACATGATAAGTGTTTTCTTCCATTTAAGAAGAAAATTTGTTCTAAAACTTGTGCAAGCCTATGAGTTGAAATTCTGCCTCTCTTTTCCCTAGGGGTGTTACATCTGCATTTTATAGCAATCTACTGCATTAGCTAGAATACTTATCTCCCAATTTAGGCTCTTTTTATGAGGAAAAAAACCAGACCTGTATGTGAAGCTTTTTGATTTTTACTGAGGTGTACACTTTTTTTTTTTTAAACGTTTGTGTCTGTAAAGATGCCTCCGTTAGTATTCTTTGAGTGTGTGGTGGTTTTCACCCAGTGTCCACCCAAACCTCCAGGCTCCCCCCCTGCCACCCTTTCCCAGAGGGAAAGGGAAAAAAGGAAAAAAAGGCAAAAAACAGCTGAGAGATAATGGCAAAACAAACTCGGAGTAGCTAAATACTTAAATTTATTACTAACAAGATAAGAACTAAAACTAGAAGCACTAAAACTAAAAACTAAGAAATAAATCAGTCTTAAGAACATTCCTCCCACTCCTCCCTCCCTCCAGCAGTCCGAGAGAGCAGGGAATGGGAGTTTTGCAGGTGGTTGTTGCTGCTGCCATGGTCTCGTCCTGTGGGTCACTTCATGGGGTGCAGTCGGGTCTCTGCCCCCCGATGGGCTCCGTGGGCTGCAGGGGGACAACCTGCTCCACCACGGTC
>VXAU01004626.1:2457874-2546484 GCA_013399695.1 Formicarius rufipectus | reverse complement strand
AATAGCTTTCAGTCCTTCCCCTCCCCCGCCCTGCTCCAGTGTGGAAGGGCGAAGGGTTCTTCCTTCGCCTCCTCCTGCTCTTCTGAACTTGGTCTCTCTCTGTCTGTGTTGTTATCTCAAAGCTGGAATTTTCAACTGCACAAACACTCCAATTCTTGAATATGTATCACAGAGGCGTAACTGATTTTAATTAGCTCAACAGGACAGGAGAAACTTCTGGCAGCTTCTAACAGAAACCATCCTGGAAGCAGCCCCTCCTTCTACTAAAATTCAGCTACAGAAACCCATGACATACTGATAAATAGTAAAAGGAAAGAGTCACTGACACTATGTCTGCATTGGTTCATAAATACAAATGTAATTTCATTTGGAATATATCAGTTTTGAGAGTTTAGAAGAAATGTCTTTGCTTACTTATAAATTGGATTCAGGGGATGGACTTTGCCATCTGGAAGCCCATGTATGTACAATTGGCAGGTAAGAAATGCCACTATGCCAGATTTACCTTGCTGGTGTATGTTTGTGAAGGAAGGGCCCTGGAAATACAATTATTCATGGGAGGAATTTACCTGAGTTGACAGTCAACATTTAAGATAGTAGGGTTACCTCGAAGGTAATACCTGGGAATAGAATGCTATTGCAGACATTGTTACGTTTGGTTTAGACATATATTGCAAATCAAGAATGTCATAAAGGTGTTGAATCTAAAGGGTTACATGAAAACATATTCTCTTGCCTGGTATTGCTGGACAATTTTTTTCTTGAGTTTAAGACTGTGTTTTGGAAATTGCAGCACACTAACATGTACAGTGATTGATGTTACAGAAAGATTAAAAGGAGAGGATTTAAAGGTCAGAGTAAGCTGCTGTTCTGAATACTTCTAACCTATTTTTGGTGCAGCATACTGGCAGGTTTTTTTAGGAGAGCATCTTTTAACCTAAGAGGAAAGGGGAAAGCACCCGATAATCCAGTATGTGATTAGGAGGAGAGGATTTAACTTGATGACATAGTTTCCACTCCCTACTTCAGCTGCCTGTGGTTAAACATACTACTATCAGTAAAGTCCTTAGCTCCTAGGTCAGTCTTCTCTTTCTGATCCTGCAGCTGTGGTCCTTCCTGCAAATAGGCAGAAATGATTCTTACCTGCTGAGATGCTGCTCATTAAGCAGTTTACCCAGTAAAGCTTTGTCAGTGGTCTCAGTATGAAGTTCATCACTTAGTAGTTTAAAACTTTGCTGGTACATAGAAAAAAGTATTTTTCCTAACTTTGCTTTTTATTTTGCTAAGTATGCATTACAGTGTATATATGACAGGAAGACACGATACAGTTTCTTCAAGGAAATTAAATTGAGCAATCCTCTCTCTAACGTAGCTACTTTTTCCAGATTTGAGATAAAGGTATGCTCAGCATTATCTTTTTATTATACATGATGCTGGCATGTAGAAGAACCTTTTTCCTCCCAAGAGATTCTTAAAACCCCTTTACTATCTAGCGACATAATTTTGCATGTTATCAGTCATTTATGGGGACCAAATAAATGCCAGTCATTATAGATTTTAAAACTGAATGTGAGCATATGGCTGTGGTGAGTTTTAATCTATGTACAGCTTTTGCATATACACAGTTTCCAAGGAGCCATGATATTGATGCCTTTGGAATCAGTCCATAGCTATCTCAAAGTCACCAGTTTTCAAGCTGGACAACAAAGAGGTAGTACCTGGGACTTCACTAGGAAATATTTTATGTGTCTGGAGATAGAATATCTCTGGCCTCATTCCATACAGCTGTATAAAAAGTTTGGTCACACTTTGGACACACTTTGAAGCCTGATTTAACAGACTGCTCAAATACCATGCTGTTTCATCAAAGGTGAACTAAAGATGCCATGCTTCCCTGGCTGAAAAAGTTCCCTGTGAGTGCAGCATAGAGCTCATGCAGTGGACTAAGCTCAGTCCCCTTTACCCAGTGTTCAAGAAATTGTCAGCTGGGTTTAGTGAAGATTAAGTGGATCTCTTGAATGTGATCTTGAAAGACACAGATCACTTGTGATTTTTCATTTTTTTCTCCCATCTGTGTCTTTAGAAGTCTTGAAAACTGTACTGTCTTGAATTTTTTAAAAATTATTTTATTTGCTTTTTAACTTCCCGTGTCTTGAACAAAGTTCTTTTCCCACAACTGGCAAATTTGAGGTAGTTCTATTTCTGTGGAACTGGCAATACATAAACCCGTGTTACTGGAGCATCCTTATGGTTTCTTTCAGGCACCCAGAAGTTTAGGGTATATTTTTATGGAGGCAGCAGAGCAGCAGGATCCTTGGGAGCAGCAAATTGAAGCACATTAATTCTGTAGATCCAAAGGAGTATGGGACAGTCGTTTGTAGCACTGTTTCTGACACCCTTCCTCTTTGTAATGTTTTAAATTATCTTTGAATAACTTAGTTTAGAAGATCAACCTTGCATTCACAGTGACTAGGGATAAAATTAGAGCAAGGGTGTTGACTCAGAGGAGACAGTTTATGCCTGACTCCTGATAAACTGCAGTTTTGTGCTATTATGTGCTGCACAAGACTGAGGTATTTTAAGACTATTACAGCTAGAGCATCAACATACCACAAATGTGCCCATTTTTCAGTTGTTGCTCACTTTTCATGAACTGTTTGGTTCTGCTTTGGGTCAAGTTGTTTGTCCCTGCTGAAATCTAAATCAAAGACCGGCTGTTTTCAGGTAAGTGAGCTGCTGTCACAGTTGGGCTCAATGTTCTCAGGTCTTTTCCAACCTAAACAGTTCTATGATTTTTAAGATGTAGATCTTCAGCAACACTTCGAGTAGCCTATCTTGTGGGTATGCTGTCACTGAAAAATGAGCAACTAAGTCAGTATAGCACTTACATTTTTGCTCCTTTTGCCCTGTAGAAGTCCTTGAATTGTCAGCCACAGTTATGATGCGGCAACTCTTCTACGGAGCTTTCATTTTATTATGCTTTGGTTTTTTCCCCACCAGGTGATTCACCGCTGGGTGCCTTGCAGCAGAGATCCAAGTAGTCGGTCACATATAGACAAAACCATCCTGCTGGTTCAAATTGAAGATAAATATGTTGCTGTTGTTGAAACTGGAGTCCTTGAACTTGGGGCTGAAGTGTAAATCTCTTTGAGACTGAAACTTCCCTTTCTCCAATGGTTCAGAAGAGAGAAGGGTCCAGAAGAAGCAGTTCTTGGAACATGAAACTTCAATCCGGTTCTAGGAAAGGACTTGAAACACAGATTTGTCTAAGTCCCTTGCCCCAAATAAACAAGTGTAAGAAATTTTTTTAAGTTGTTAGCTGCTGAAGAAACACTTGCATGAAGGATAGATTTGTTGAGACATATCTTTTTGTTTATAAATTTTGTTATGCATTGCGTAATGCTTTAAATCAACAAACTTTTCAGTTCTAAGATCAGAGCACCTCATATTTTTCTAATCGTTTTGCCAAAAAATGCCATGTCTTGTCACAGAGTGTGTGGAATTCAGCCACCTTATTTTAAAGAAATTGACTACAGACCTTCAGTTTGGTGAAATGGTGTAAGGGTTTCAGGTGTGGCAAGAAGAGACTGAACAGATGTATAGATTCTTATTCCTTATGAGCTAAACATTAATGAGAACTGCACTAATTTTTTTACAGCAATGCACTAAAAACAACCCTGAGATTGCTGAGAACATTTNCCATTATTTAAATTGCCTTTGGGATTAATCCCCTCCCTCTCCATATACATGTTGATGGTAAGGGCTGTGCCATGGGTTTGGTTCTATGTTCTGTATTTCATACGAGTGCATTTGCTGCATCCTCTTCACAATAAATGGTAAAGTAACAAATATGTAGAAAAGCACCTGAGTATCCCTGTACTGCATCAGACTCTATTGTGGTGGCAGTGGTACCTCAAACCTGTACAACATGTCTAGCTTTAAAGTGGGCCCCAGTATATGACCTTTCATCTGTCCTCCTTCACTAGCCGTAGCTACTTGGCTTCTTTACACTCAGAGCTGGCTGTGTTGTTTCACTGGCTCTTCTCTGGCAGACACTCTTGTTACAGCTTTGTAGGGGGAGGTGCAGGTCTGTGATTTCTTCATGGATACTTGAAGGGTTTTTTTATTCTATCCAGTTTAAAAAGAAAAAATGGCAACAACAAAACACCCCAAACAACAAAAAAAGAATGCAACGGAACTTCTATTTTTAAAGATCTTTCATAGAAGGCACAGCCCTAAACTTGTATCACTTTTACCACCTTGCCTTTTCTTTCCCTTTAGTCTTCATTCTTTTCTATGACTTGAATTTTATTTTCTGTGATTATATATTCTATGTAAGTGTAATTTGAGTATTTATTACTGTGAAGTTGAATTATTCATGTGTTACATATCCTAGGTTTTATTGTATTTTTTTAAAAGTGTGTATTCAGGGAAACAAGTAACTCAGAACTATCATGGGAGTGTGAGAGGGAAACTGGCTTGTTCTTGACTTGCAATTCCTATGATTCACTTTTCTTAATCCGTAAGAAAAAAATGTACCTGTTGTGATTGTTTCCTGTTTCTGACCTGTAATTATATAGGACTCTGTGGAGAAACTGCATACAGTCCTACCTTTTGGGAGCAGCCATCTTCTTTCCAGTCACCTCCACTTCTTTATGTGTATGGTAACCAGAAGAGACTTCTGATATACCACAGAGGTTATAGTAATTATTTCTCTGACATCAGAGACACATTGTCCATTATGGACCTAATGAAAGTGAAATTAATGAGATGAGAAAAAGGAAAAAAAAAATTAATAAGGAAGGAACAGCTACCTAAGAAACTTTGGTATTCCAGCTCAAGTCCCTGTATGCCATCTAGCCTTGAAAGGGTAAGTCTGTGTGCCTGGTAGCTAGTCACTTCTAGATGCTGTTCCCAGTGAATGATATTGAGACCTCGCTTGTGTCATATACTATGCAAACTTTTATTCTAAATACTGTGCATCTTACAGTTGCATAGTAACATTCAGTTTATTCATATACAGTCCCACTGAGTCATGGTATAAATGCACAGTTCCAGATCTGCCACAATTAAAATTATGTGGGATAGCAAAACTGTTTATCATATGTACACATTATAGTGTAGTTGAATTCATCTCCTGCATATCTGAAAATGTAGTACAGTAGATGAACCTTCTTCAGCGGTCTGGTACTGCTGTCATTGGGAATGACGGAAGTGTGCAAGTTTTGAATTGAAGGTGTTTCAGTTAAGGTTTCAGTCTATGTTCTTCCCTTCAGGTAAATACCCCTCTAATTAATTAGCCCTTCAGGCTGTCTGTATTACTAGGAATATTCCTTCATTTTAGGAAGAGAAGTGTATTTGAAAATAAGCCATTTGATAGTAGTTGCATGGCTGTTTTTTTAATTTTTTCTTGTACTGAAGCCTTGAGGTAAACAAATTACTGAAAATCAAAATATATAGGTTTTTGTTTTGGTGTTTTGTTTTTTTTTTTTTTTTTTTAAGGGCAAAGAGAATAGGTGGATACCTCTAATTTTCTTTTAAATCATAAGGCTTTTGGTGTGTTTCCTTCAGGAGATGGATTTTCATGTGGCCAGCTAACAGGTTAATACCTTCATTCAGATACTCAGCAAACATCTGTTGTGAAGTCATTCACATAATCTTCATATCTATTCCAGGTCTGCTTAGCAGAAGCCACCTAGTTGAAATTTCACATTTCCATGAGGCTTTGGAAAATTAACGTTTTAGATTTTTTCTTCAACTCTTTAAGATTCATTTGTGATCGTATGTTGGTTTGTGCAGAGTTTGTGTCTTTGGTTTCCAGTGTGCAAGTGAAAAAACATGTTTGTTTTCTTCTAATCCCCCCTCAGGATAGATCTGTCTGTAGAAACCCCTGTTTCAGATGGAGATACTTTCATCTTTTGTTTACTTTTCTTGGCCTTTTTCTTAAAGTGTAGTATTTTTCTCTCCTTGTGAGAATGGAAAAGGTGGGTATTCTCAAATTAGTCCTGTCAGTCCAGACTGAGGTTACCATAGAGTAGATTTTTCTAGATCTTTATTTCATGAAAACCCAGTATAGATGAATGCTTTACTGTCAACTTGCATTGTGATAGTCTCTTGCCATAAGAACATTCCAGTTAAGTTCCACTGTTACAGCTTTCAGGTAGATCCCAATCCATTTTCTTTTTCTCAGATTTCTTTAAAGAGTAGTATCTATCTGTACATATGTAAGGACTTAATTCTCCTTGAAGCACTCGGTTGCAGAAAAATTCTTGAAAACCCTGCTAATTAGATTATATTCATTAGTAAAAATGGCTAGTAGCTGATTTTTTAAAAACCTCTTTCCATTTCACTTCCATGTGAAATCTTTTAAAATGTTCTGTTTAAAACAAAAACCTCAGTGTATGGAACAACACTGATAATGACAAGGTTTCTGTGCCACTTGTGTACTAGTGATGGATTCTGGGGATCTCATGGTTCAGCATATTTGAAAGAGCCTCAGAGTTGTGGGAAGATTATTTTCCAAGGTAATTCCGTATAGGCTGAATGGTCCTATAGCTGTGCCTGGGACATCTGGCATGTCTGAGTTGTGATCTCAGTTTTCCAGTCAGATGTGCAGTTATCACCAGGCATTCCTCATCCCATGTTCACAATGCCCTGGGGTCTGAAGAACTCTTTGAGAAGCCTGGGTGCTGGTGAGGTGTCAAATGAGGATTTGTGGCACAAGTCCATGGCCTTTGGTTCTTTGACAAGCAGCCGTAAAGCTTTGTCTGGACTTGGTCAAGAGGGGGAAAAGAGATGCCTTACAGTTGGATTCAGGTTTCTCTGATAATGCACACACCACCATATGACCTAGGAGTATAGATAGAAAAACACTGCTTTAAAGATCTTTCTCAGTTACAGAACTCTGCATTCATGAAATGGAGCTGAATAGATCACATTTCTTACCATTAACAATAGTGTTCAACTTATATTGGATTTGGGGTTGTACCACCACAGGTTTTATGTACTTGATTTTATTAAGGAATTTTTTACCTATTATATAGGCATCTATTCTGTTCTTGTCTGGCTTGCTATTTGATAATTAATGCAGTATGTTCAGTGATGCTGGACTCTTTCAGAAATTATACTGGTAATTCCTGGTGCCTTAGTAAAAAAGTGGGTACATAACACCTTGGTGGAAAGTAACGCATGTGACTTGTTTCACCCCAGCATGATATGCATATTTCTAAAAAGGTGATTAAGATGGCTGCCCCAAAAGATTCTGGGAGTATACCTACATCATTTGGTCACAAACATCTGAATATGAGCAATTTTTATGACTTCTGGTATGTACAGTTTGAATAGATAATCCCGGTACACTTAGGCTACAACTTCGAAAGATGGCAATCAAGTAGCTGGATATGTAACTTCTTACGCAGACACCCCCAAAAGCTTGACAATAGCTGCTGGTTAGGAAATGGAGAGGGGAGTAGAACCTATATGAGAGGATAGCTTTGGGTTGTAATGGACATTGAGAATATATATTGCCTCTACCAGCAAATGGTTACCTTGCCAGGGATAGGGATATATGTTCCTGTGTGTCTGTGAGTGTGTATGTGTCTGCGTGTGTTATTGGAAACAGCCTGTAAATATTGTAGCTGTTTAAAATGGAAAAGGCAGAGAGTTTTTTGCAACATGTTGCAGCAAAAGGACAGTATTGACAGTGGAGAAACACTGAGAAATAAAAAAAACCTTTTTTCACTTGTTGTCATTTATTGCACTATTCTCTTAAGATGTCATTCTCACAAAATCCCTTAAAGGACTATTTTAACTTTATTCAAATAATCCTTTAAAAGTTATCTCTTAGTTAGCTGCATAGTGGAAAGGATAATCTCAGCTATTCCTGTTTTACTGCCAGCATCATCCCCATTTTCATGCCTTTACAAAATGAGTGCTACATGCCCTCTCCTACAGGTAAAGCATTTTCTCTATCCTTCATTTTCCTTCTTTTGAATGTTTTTCAAAGCCCCAAATGCTATTGTACTGTCTTTATGCTCAGTAATTTTTCACTTATCATACTTCCTAGGGAAATATTTTACCTTGCGTGGTTTAATCAGTGGTTTCAAACTTTCTCCTGCTCTTGATCTGATGGCCAAGTGTAGTGTTGGGTAAAGTCTGGATGAACACTGTTTACATGAAGTGCTTGTTGATACAGTGATACTAATTTAAAAATACTCAGCTGCCGTTTGCCCATTCTTTCAAGTTTCTTCACACTAGTACAGAGAATTACAGCAGCATCTTTTTCCCTCCGAGTTTGAAAAAATTCACTTCTAACAAAAGTGGTGATGATTGGACAACTCTCCGTCTTTCAGACTAAAGATTGGATTTTTTTTATTTTTTCTAAATCTAAACAAGCACCTACAACTTGCTTCTGTTTGCTTACCCTAGACAGAGGTGACTGAACCCATAGCTGCTTCAGGCATCAATTTATGAATGAGAGGAGCATAAAAATGTAGCAAGTATTCTTGAAGGAAAACAAGTTCTTTTTAATATAAGCAAGTGAGTCTCATTGAACAGATCAAAAGTTCTGTAACTGATGTGCTTACAAAAAGCAGCTGAGCTTTCAGCTGATAGTATTAAAAAGACAAGCAGCACTTCAGTAGTGATTTAAGGGTGGTAAAGGAGAAGATGGATTTAGGCTGTAGTCTCCTGTTTCTTGCTGTCGGTGTCTCCTGAAGGACTGCAGTTGGTAAAAATTGAGCAGACTGGAGCCCTGGTTAGTGTTTGGAATCTATTTCCCGGTTCAGTTTTGCCTGAGACAGACTCCAAGACTGTGTATCCCGGTGAGCAGGTGTTTAGGAGCTGGGAGCAGGGCTTTTGCTTCAACAGGATACACCTCGTGGGTGTGAGTGTAATGCCTATCTGATGCCTTCCTTGCATTGCCAGAGATGATCCTGTATCGTATTTTTAACTGGTCTTCCTCTGAAAAATAGTTTTTGTAGAAAGAGAATTCGTGGGTTCCAGCAGTACCTTACCATGTGTGCTTTAAGATGGTCCCTGGTTAGATCACCTTATGTGAATTTGATCGTCAGAAAGTGGTTTGGGTTTCTTTTCCGAGCTCCCCGAGGCACAACATTGACCGGCGTGCAAACTCGAGTTACCCGAGGAATGATCTCTGGCCGCTGAGTTGCTCCTGTGAGAGGCGGCTGTGGCGTGTCCCAGGACTTCGCCCCGGAGCGGAGAAGGGTTTGGGGGGCGGCGCGGCCCGCACTGGGCTCGGGGCCGCCCGCAGCCGGCAGGGGCCGCCAGAGCACGGGCCGGGCCCGGGGGATGCGAGAGGGGAGAGCCGCTCCCGGGAAGGGATGTGTGTGCGAGGGGAGCCGCTCCCGGGGGGTTGTGAGAGGGGAGAGCGAGCGGGTGTTTGACCCACCCCTGCCTTCCCTCTTGCTGCTCTGCTCCGGGGTTGCATTGGGGTTCTTCCAGAGATGCCGGTTTAATCCCTGCTCCCAGCGAAGCATCCAGCTGCTCCTGCTGCACCGGCCGGCACCGCGGCTGAAGCGCTCGCACGCGGTGCGGGGCTGCCTCTACAGAGCAGCGCAGGGAAGAATGTGCTTAATTGATTGGTTTTATGTTTTAGGTTTTGAGGTTTTTTCCCCAGTGTTTAAAATGTCCTTTCAGATATCAAGAAGAAAAAAAGAAATCCAATTATTTTCTTTCACTGATCCCCTGGCCAGGGGAGCAAGTAGAAGAGGGGAACAAATAACAGGAAAAGGGAAGACAAAGATATTAGGGAAAAGACACATGAGGAAAGAGGAAGACCACCTTTATCTTTTCAGAAGCTGGAAGAGATGGCGTGGGCAACTCCAATGTAATTTTGCAGCCTCTTTCCAATATTCTCCCTGTGTCAAAGTGAACCAGATGTGAATTCCTTGAAAGTGCAAATTAATTTTTAATACATTTTTGATTTAGCAGACACCAGTCTCAGAAACTACTGAAAAGGTTATAACCAGCCCCTTTCTTCACTACAGTGTATTGCATATTGTCATGCTCAGGCAAAATTGCAGATTAAACCTTGGTTAAAGGGCACAGTGTCCTTGCTCCTCTGTAATGCTGGGAATGAAATGGCTGCTGTTTCCAGCTGAGGTTCTTAGAAATGCACATCTAACTCCTGCAATCTAAACATGTACCCATATTGCACTTGTAGTACAGATGTAGGCTGATGAGGCTCTAACTGTCCTCTGCTGCATCCCTTCTGCTGCTGTGGCGGATCTCACAGGATGGCCCAGAGCAGTGTACCATGATCTTGCACAGAGTTCAGTAAGTTTTTCGCTCCTGCTGTGGAAACAAATGCTTGAGACCTGTGCCCTTGTGAAGCTCTCCTGTGAGCCTACCTGCTCTGTCTGATATGGGTGCCAGAAAATGCAGGCAGGAGATAGTTTTCTACAAAGGCAGCGCTGACTTCCTGGCAACAATTTCCATTTAGTTGGTGGAGCACATTTGACACATCCCAGCAGGGGTTGACAGGGATGGAGCGACCTTGGTGATGTTCCCCGGCAACAGGAAGCGTTCCAGCCCTCCTTTTTCACCGTGGGAACATCAGACGTTTGAAACCCAACAGCTCCCCCTCCCCTGCACTGTCAGTGCTGCAGTGCATTAGCTTTTTCCTCTCTTATGCCGTTCATATTTACCAGCGCTTGGAGTGATTGGCTCTCTGTGTTCCCTGACACCCGCTGGGGGACAAAGCCAGTGCCATTTGCTTCTTCTGTCCTTGCCGGCACATTTGCAAGCCACATCCGTTGCTCAGAGGTGCGGAAAGCAAAAATGTAGCCGCTCATCCTCTGCAGGTTACAAGCCAGCAACTCTCTCTGGAAGAAGCAGCACTTGGATATGTTAAGTGCAATTAGATAAAACAGCTTCCTGCTCTTGTCGTTCTTGTTGTTTGCTATTAATGGGGAGTTTTACTCCAGCAGTGTATACTGTGTACATTTATATTTCCCCCCTGGAGCTGCAAAAGCATCAGGGCAGTGGGGCTGGCTCTAGCCTGTGGCCCAGCACTTCCCAGGCTCGCTCTCCCATCTGTGGCAGAGCTCAGCAGTTTATATTTCTTGCCTTCCCAGGATCTTCCCTAGGAATAATAAAGCAACCTTCTTGCTGCCCCTGGTTTTAATGCTCTTTGCTCACCTTTGCCTGAGGCTTGAAAATCTCCAGACTGTAGCTTTCTGCAGCAATCTTGTTTTTTGTCACAGAATCTCTAAAAATGATCCCTGAAAATTATTTTTGGCTGTGACCTGGGTGATCTGCTTTCCTGGTGCCTTACTTCATTAAAAAAAAAAACACCGAACAAAAAGCATTTGGAAAACACTCCATACTTCAAGTTAGGTTTGGTTGTTGCTGTCAGGGAAGTACCTGGGTAAGGGTCCTTTGGCAGCTCAAGTTCCTCACTGTCATCCAGGAGTCTGCTTCTGTCTCACCCCACAGCTACACATGCTGAATCCACCTCCCCTACTGACCCCACTGCTTGTCCTACCCACCAGCAGTCCCCACTACCCTGCCTGCCAGCCTGTTTGCTGCCAGCTCACAGGGAGGGAGCCACCTCTGAGGACTGAGAGCAGATCTGCCTTCTCCACAAATTTTTCTTTCATTTTGGCATGCATTAGGACCAAGGAAGCCAGCACCTGTGAGAAGAGACAGCCCTAACATCATATGGAAGTGCCTCTGCTGGGGATTCCTGAGCCAAGTGGGCACCCAGTGCAAGGGCAGGTCTTCTACCTGTTGTGCAAACCCTCCAGTCCAGGTAGTGATTAGATGCTGTCCGGGAGCTTGTGCTCGGAATATGTGCTGAATGGGTACCTGTATGTGGAAGCACCACAGGGTGGCTTGGGTTGGAAGGGGCCTTCAGAGATTTTCTAGCCCAACTACCCTGCCTTAGGCAGGGACACCTTCCACAAGACCAGATTGTTTAGAGTTTCATCCACCCTGGTATTAAACACTGCCAGGGGTGGGGCATCCACAACTTCTCTGGGCAACCTGTTTCAGAGCCCCACCACCATCACAGTAAAGAATTTCTTTCTAATATCTAATCTAAGCCTGTCCTTCATCTTAAAATTACTGCTCTTCCTTCACTGGTAAAATGTCTCTGTCTTTCTCATAAGCCCCCTTTATACACCTAAAGGTGAGGTGGTACCTGCTGGCTGTGAGAAAGTGGGATCTCTAGACATCAGGAACAGCATTACCTGCTGCAAAGCCGATAAACCAACTAAAACTGATGTCAAACAGCCAAGTAGGGCCAGCCCCAGGGGTGATTAGGTGAAAGCCCTGTACATTTCTGCCTGAGCATCACCACCCCTCCAACCTCACTATTGCAGCAGGTGTTGGGGCACCTTGGAGCCATCTCCATGAGCACCCAGCCTTGCACTGTACAACCCCTAGTGGATAATGATGGGTGGAAGTGACCTACGTATTGAGTAATTGGCTCAGAGTGTGGTGCTGGCCACAATTACAAGTTCATCTGTCCGTGATGTTATGCTGCATGGCTCCCTAACTGTTTTCAACACAATTGATTTTCATTATGGAAAATGCATTCCCTGAAGGAGACAGCCGCTGTGCAGTGCAGTGGCAGGGCAGAACTGATCTTCATCTTGGGCATGAGACACACCACCTACTTTTTCCACTGCTGTTCCAAGCACAAAAATGTGTGCTCACTCTTCCCTTTGGTCAAGGAGCTGCCAGCACTGGGGGGAAAAGGAGGGAGGGGAGCATCCCCTAGCCTCTCTCACCCTGGAGCTCTTCAAGGAAGGGACCAGATGGTCTTCCCTGAGTATGCTTTCACCACTTGCCACCCCTGGTCCCCCCACTGCAGGGAGGGAGTGAATGCTGTAGTGCTGCCCCTGGCAGGCCTTGGCATGGTCATGGCTAGAAAACTACACAGGGGCCATCCTCCTCTTGCCAGCTTGAGTTTTAGAGGCATGTCATGACTTACTGTGAAGTTATTCTCTGTTTTATTAAATATCTAGCAGCGACTGTTCTAGATATTAGTGGTGAATGATAGGGAAAAAGCCCAAACATCACAGATGACTTTTTACAGTCGGGTTTGGTGTAGCAGTACTCCTACGCCTGCATTTCTCTCCCAACAGGAGCCAAATTACACAGCTTTATGTAACCAGCTATATAAAGAGTGCCTTGAAGGAAGGAGAAAACGCTGCCCACACTGCCCCACCCTCATCCCCAGCACACCCTGCCCTCCCCCAGGTGTGTGGGCTGCTCATGGCCCAGCTGCCCCCCGAAGGCACCTGCAGCCTGTGTGCTGCTGCTTAAAGATGCCCAGGTGCCGCTTCAAAATGCCCAAGTTCCAGCTCCATCCCTGATGGGCACACAAATACCTGAGGTGCGTTGTTAGTGTCTCAGGAAGCTGCCTATAACTCTGGCATGTTGCTGGCTGAGGTGTTTTCGTGGTCAGGGGTGGAGGGATGGAGGACATGCAGAGAGAGTTTACATACACCATACAAAGCATAAACTGGGCAGTGTGTTCAGGCTAAGAGCCTTCTCTTGCCCAGCTGCAGAAGGCATTTGGGGCAGGGTGAGCAATCATTCAGCCTTGTAACTTTTTTCTGGCCCTTTCAGGGTAGTGCAGGGGCAGTCCTGGGTTTACTAAAGAGGTCCCAGGACATGCTATTCTGTATGTGTGCATGTATGTCTATGTCTATACATACACTCACTTCTGAAATGAAGGCTGCCTTACAGAGCTGTGACTTGGGATGTCTGCAGCAAAGCAGGCATTGCACCAAGATTTAGGCACAAAGCGTGGGGGTCACATGAGCTGAAAGACAATTGTATTTATAGCTCAGAGTTCCTGCCTGAGCCCAGCTCAGGGATTTGCTCCCACCTGTGCCTCAACTGCCTTTTCATTTTCATCTTCATCCTGAAAACATTTTACAAACAATGCCTGGGGACAAGCATGGCTTTACTGGCACTCTCTCTCATTTATAAACACACAGATGGTCACCTTTCCTAAACTATTCTCTGAAGGTTTTCTTCCCCAAGTTCTAAATGGTACCTGGGAAGATGCAAAGGGTGGCGGCGAAGGGAACTATGCCTTCTCTGTGCATGTAACTACTAAACAGTCACATAAAATACATAAATGCTTGAGCAAGAACTGCTTAAAATATGGATTCTAGCTCAGCTGGCAGCTGCTGTAGCAGGGGCCAAGGATGCCATAGGAAAAGGTGTCTGTGCAGAGGCTAAAGCTGAGCAACATGGTGTGGAGGGCAGGATTGCTGTTGAAATTCTGCTGCTATGGTGACTTTTGGATAATTTTAATTGCTTCCATCTCCCTTTTCATGCCTTCTCACAGAAAAGAGTTTTATCCACTTCAATAGAGAGAAATGTTGTGGGAGGCAATTCATATATATATATATATATATATATATATATATGTATGTACTGCTATAAAGGGTTTTCTAATACAGATGTAGATGTGATTTTCAGATTTTTCTCATTTTTGAGAGGAGGCAGGATATATGAGTCAACTCAGTCAACAATGAGGTAGAAGCCAGCCAAGAAAGCAGCCTATCTCCATGAGTGCTGCTATGCTCAGGGTGCAGGAAATCCAAACTCACAGCTTGGATTGTGCAGTCATAACCCCTTACCATGCAACAGCAGAGCCACAGCTCTGACAGGAAGGTTCTCTGCAGTCTGTACACTTCATGTGGGTCAGGAGAAAAGCCTTTGGAATAATATAAACACACCATGCAGCAGCTTAAGTCTGGTTGCCTGTGACAGGGCTGGAGACAATAAAAGGGTTTTCTGTGAGAAATACCTGCCCAGGGGAAGGGGAACTACATAGGCTGCTTTCACCTTGGGAGCAGTGCATCTCAAGAACTCTTTGCTCTGGACCTCCTTTCCTGTGTCACTAATTCTCATTTTCCCCTTCACCTCCGTTATTGTACCTTGCCATAGGCCACATTCAGTGCGCAGTTCCGGAGTTTTATGTTTGTACAGCTCCATAGAAAACATGGCCTTTGAACCCCTATTGAAACATAATTATCTTAGGCCATTGATAGCTGTTCAGATTTCCTTTTTGATATTGTTTAGATCCTTTTTCTTCCAATGTGAAAGTATTGATAATGCAAGCTGTGCTGGTAATGCAGACTAAAGCAAGCTTATTTCAATATGTATGAGATTTCTTCCTATGTGATACAGAAACCTTCCTGAAGTCAAAATGAGTCATTACTCCTTCATAAAGCCTCTGCAGACAGTCCCCTCTGCTGGCATCAGCCCAGAGCCATCTCCATGTTACGCCACTTGCAAAGAAATGGCTCTGTGTGTGTGTCTCTTTCTTCCTCTCCCCGCTCTGCCCCTGGCTTTCCACAGTAATTGCCATTCTCCTGTGTTCCCACAAGTACAGAGAGATCTACAGGAAATTATATTGCTAATTAAGCTATGGAAGAGCATACAAAAGCCCTAAACTATAAATATTCCATCTGTGTTAAAAACCAATGACATGTATTGTCACTGCTGGTTGGAAGCCAGCACAGCCAAGGAGGTAGACAGACACTTTGAGGAGCAGGAGTGCAGACAGCACAGGCACCACGCTCCTGGAGAGTCTGACTGCTGCCCCCAGACTCGGCTTACATCACTGCAGCAAGGAATCAGCATCACAAGCAAAGCCACCATTCTGTGTTATCCAGCTTTTCTAAATACAAGCTGCATCAAAGCACAGGTGATGCCTGTAGGGATTTTTATAGTGTCACACCTAAAGTAGCTTTCTAGCAGCAGTGTAGTCTGTCGTGATGGGACGAAGAGGGAGAGCAGGTGCTGGGGATGACGCCTGCAAGATGAGCAGCCTTGGCAAGTTTTGCCTTCTGCTACTCTGTACCAACAGATTGCACCCCAAGTTTTTTCTTTACAACCAAACCAAGTTTGGTTTGAAATAATCCAAACTTTTTTGCTTTTGATGGAATTTAAGATGTTTGCGTTTTTCAAAGGCAAGAAATTTAAGAAAAATACCAAATATTCAGAGAGAAACAATAAACCTCGAGACTCGCAGTGCTGTGTATGCACACAATGTATGTTTTCTAGGTCATGGAAATAGGTTAATTAAGCACTTACATCTGGTCCACAAAAGTACTTACAAAATGCTACTGGTCACTGCACATTCAAAGTCTCAGTCCTCAAGACCTATGCCAAGATGCGTAGCTGACAAATGTTCATACCCATTAACCAGAGCTGCAGGAGATGCTGGCAGCACTCCTTCTCCCTAAAATGGTCCCAGCAGCACCAAATCAATTAGCTAAAACACTTGACTGTTTATTACAGCAGAGGGGGCCATGGCAATGCACTCACAAAGAAGCTCATGCACAACTGGGCAGCGGTTTGGTAAATTGTTCTGTTAGATGCAGTTTCTCGTAATAAACCCCAAATTACAATAAGACCTACATGTAAAAGCACATATTTCCCAATGGAAGCACTCCAAATTAAGGCACTTAGGGAAATAAAGTTGCATTTTTCTCCTTAACTTTATCGTTCAGTGCCTATTGGTTAAAATGGCCCTTCATGACTTAATTATGTCTCTTTGGCCTGTGTTTCTTGCTCAATGTGCTGGAGGTTATGCAGTGAATGAAAGAGAGTTTTAGATAGCCCATCTCGCCTAGTGAATCAGTCAGGTGTCTTGTGGGACAATAATGCCATAATCAACTTTACTGTTATTTTTGTATGCCAGGAAGCCAAATCAAAGTGCTTCAGGCAGGTTTCATCTCACCTCTGTTTAGCACCATGGGGGAATTTGCACCCCGTAGCTGATGTGATCCAACAGCAATCTGCTCACTTTTCTCTGCCACAGCTCCCAATTAAGGGTCCTCTTGCTACAAGTTCCTGCTCCCCTGGGACTTAGGAAGGTTACCTATGCCAACTCAGGGACCAGAGCCAGCTCAGAGGGCTGCCAGGGCTTGTGTCACTGCAGAGAGGGAAAAGTGGGACTTCTCTCCTTGGTAGCAAGCTGTTAGATCAGATAAATAATGCCAACCATCCTGTCTGAGGAAGTTTTTTGCACAACAAGCACATTGCCCCAGGCAAATGGCTCTCAGGTCCAATTAACTGCCCAAACTAAAACACACAAACTCACTGTTGTACAAAATAAAGTCCCTGCAAAATGAACTGCCCTGCTTACCACTGCCTGTTCTGGGTGAGAGAACCATTTGCCCATAGGACTTCTATGTGCGCGGTCCCAGTGCCGCAGCACGGACTCTCACCAGACGCTGATGAAGAGCAGACAAACCTGCTCACCAGAAGGTTGTTTCTTCTTGGACACGCCCACTCTCCAAGGGACAGCCACAGAAGACTTTCAAAACCCAAACCTTTTGGAGAAAATCCCGTGACTGCATCGAACAGTGCGGGCAGTGCCTCTCCCCCAGTCGTACGAAAGGGACACCCCGGTTATCTGATTGCTCAGCGAAGCTCAAAGCTCGGCAGGAACCACTAGATTGCTGCAGCAAGCAGTGATCCATAGCTCTGCAGGGTCTCTCTGCAGTCAGTGGAGGGAGATAAGTAGAGCAGGATCACAGAATCACAGTACTGAATGGCACAATGAGGTCTCTCTGGAGCCTTCTCCAAGCTGTCCTCACGGGAGAAGTACTCCAACCCTCTGACTGTTTTTGTGGCCCTCTCCTGAACCTGCTCCAACAGGTCCATGTCTTTCCTGTACTGGGGACTGCAGAGCTGGATGCAGCACTCCAGGTGGGGTCTCACCAGAGCAGAGGGGGAGAATCACCTCCCTTGCCCTGCTGGTCATGCTGTCTTTGATGCAGCCCAGGACATGCAGCTCATTTTCTGGGATGCAGGTGCACATTGCCAGCTCATAGAAATGTTCAGGTTGAAGAAGAACCCTGAGATCATCAAGTCCAACCATTAACCTAACACTGACAAGTCCCACTAAACCATGTCCCTAAGTGCCACATCTACATGACTTTTAAACACCTGCCCAGATGGTGATTCCATCTGAGCAGCCTGCTGCAGTGCTTGACAACCCTTTTGGTGAAGAAATTTTTCATAAAATCAATCTAAACTGCCCCTGGAGCAGCTTGAGGCCATTTCCTTGTCCTGCCACTTGTTACCTGGGAGAAGAGGCTGACCCAGTCTCCTTTCATGTAGTTGTGGTGAGCATTAAGGTCTCCCCTGAGCCTCTTTTTCTCCAGGCTAAACAACCCCAGCTCCCTCAGCCACTCTTTATATGATTTACTCTCTAAATCCTTCACTTCCATTGTCCTTCTCTGGATACACTCCAACACCTCAATGTCTTTCTTGATGGGTGGGGCCCAAAACTGAGCAGATATTTCAAGTGTGACCTCACCAGTGCTGAATACAGGAAGTTGATCACAGGCCTGGTCCTGCTGGCCACACTCCTGTCCATTATGTCCAGCTTTTCAGTCACCATCACCAAGCCCTCCTCCACAGGGCTGCTCTCAAACCCTTCATCCCCCACCCTGTATTGTTGGGGGTCACCCCAAATCCAAGTGCAGGACCTTACACTTAACCTTGTTGAATCCTGTTGAACCTCATGAGGTTGACATTGGCCCACTGCTTAACCTTGTCCAGGTCCCTCTGGAAGGCATCTTGCTCCTCAGGCATCATCCTCCTTACCATCCCACATGTGCAATTTAGTTAGATATGCATCTGCTGAACCCTGTGAGCTTTGCTGCCAGAGCCCTTTAGAATTCCTGCAATATGCCCAATATTTCCTTAGCATAGTGCTGTAAGATACTTTCACTTTTTTATTTGATGGCTTGTAAATGAGCTTTAACAAAGCTGAATATAAGAGGATGGGTGTTCAGTCTTATGGCAGCCTCTATACTCAGGGTACCTCCACTTTCAGAACAAACCCTTCCTGTGAATTTTCTCTTTGAGAAGCTCCCAGCTGTGCTGTGGAAGGATGAACAAGCCCTCACTTGCCCCACGCAATTCCACTTCGTTAGACTGAGCTTGTTAACTCTTTTCCTGCTTTTTGCTGCATAACTTAGAAAAATTATGGTCTCTTATATAGGCAGTAGCCAAATGTGCTACTTGAGGGTAGGAAAACATCCCCCCTAAAGCAAAGGCTACCCTCACTGAAGGGAAAATTAAGGGTTTCCTAGTGCAATTTCTAACTCTTTCTCCTCTCTCTGGACCAGCAGAGCCCCACTAGCTCAAATCCCAACCCACCATGAGCTCAATGCTGAGCAGAAGGCATGCCAAGATGAGCAACTTTATCAGTCAGAGCCTTGCTCAGCAGTTCCCTGTGAGCCAATTTGATGGACCCACCTACATCCCGACAGCCATCAGCATCAGCAGGCAGAGAGATGAAAATGGTTCCCACAAACATCCCCCCACATCTCCTTCTCTCAGACAAGAACCTTTTGGCTATTGGGTAACACAGCTGATCATGCAAGGCACGTGGTATTAGTCCAGGCGGAATAGCTGTCAGGACTGGGTTTGACATGTTGTCTTTTGCACTGAGACAACACATTTTTAATGACACAGAGATCTTTGAGGGCTTTTTTTCTCTGCTTTATTAAGAGTCCAAGTCACACATTAGGAGAGAGAATGACAGCAACACAGAAAGCTGTCAGTGAGTCCCTGAGCAATTTTCAGATGTGTGCTCCCTCTGTTTGCCCACCTGTGTCAGCCACGCCATAACATGCTGCATTTTCACATACATCCATGTATGTGCATACATATTGCTAGGCAAAGGTTGGAAAAAATGTTCTTCTTGTGCATGAGAATGCTTATACCATTCTGCTAATGGAGAAAGTAGATTTGCATGAGTTTGGATATGCTGTTGTTTTAAGATTTGTAAATAATTTATGTGCATTTTGTCCATTTAAATTAAATGCTGTATCTAATACCTTATAGGTAAAGTCATTAGGATTTGTAAGATAAAGATGATGTAAACATAATGCAAGCTGTATATCAAAAGAATAAGGACTTCTGTTCCCTCAAACTGGGCTGTAAAGGAGTCTTATGGGAGCGTGCATTTGTTTCACCTGATGGGAAGGTTTAAGCCTATTCAATGTCTTTGGTTCAGGTATGAGGGGGGGTGGGGAAAGAGGTCTTTTATCCTTTTTATCATGCTTTGTAAAAAAACAAAATACCAATGTGTAAGAAAAACAGGCCATTTTGACATGTCAGCTGTCAATGCTTTTGAGCGAGTCTGTGTGTCTGTCAGTATGGGCGAGAGTGCTTTTCCTTTCCCTTGCTCCAAGGTGACAGCTAGTTCAGAAAACTGGGCTAATGTCTTCCATGTGGATAAATGCCGAAGGTGGCATTTCACAGCTGTGCTCTCCTGAGACCTGAGGCAGGAAAGGGATGATTTATTTCCACCTGTGAAAGTCATGGGTTTGCTAACTAAGATTGTGCTTCTTCTCACCGGTTGCTGAAGTAGTTATATGACTTGTGAGCTGTGGTTCCTATCTTGGATCATGTGAAAATCCTTGCAAATACTCCAAAGAGCAGTCAGGCTGAACATTCACTGTGGGTCTGTGAGAGAGACACTGCTGCTGAGGACAGGATGGTAACCTTCTGCTTGAGACTGGATCAAATGCTGATGACCATTTATGAGAAATGCATGTTTACAGCAGCTGCTTATTTGTTTGCTGAGAGCTTGCCTAAGTGAACTGCTGATAGAAGCATTTTGCATTTCTCTGCTTATCAGAGCTGGTTTATTTGTTTAATCAGCAACTCTGTGCTCTTGGTTGTCTGTACCCTGTGAAGCTGTGACTGTGCCTCCACATCAGTATTAAAGGAGGATTACCTTGCAATTCAGCTTGATCTTTCCATTCAACATGCAGCTATGCTTTCTCTTTCGTTGGTGTTAGGCCAGACCATCACATTGCAACTGGGCTCATGCCCAGTGAGGGACTCTGCAAATGCAGTGTGCTTTGAGGCACTGCCAAAAGATGAATTGCCCACAGCACTCCCAGTGATGAAAGTGATCACTCTCAGGTGAGGCTATGAAGAGAAATAGGGGAAACACATCATGATCACACCCTTGCTTGAAGAAATATCAGGTGTGCCTCTTCCTTTGACTTACTGACCTCCTTGGGGTAAGCCTTCATCCCTGGAAACTTGATTTCGTGACGGCAGAAAGTTGGATAGGGAGTGGGAAAAGATTTGCTGCCTGTTCCCCATTGCTTGCTTCCTGTGCTTTTCAGAAATCATATCAGAAAGTGATGGTAAAGAAGCCTGTTAAGACAAGGTGAAGAAAGAGATCTGTCACTACTGGTGAGGGTTCATTTTTAAATGGATCTTTCAGCAGGCATATTAAAATACATGCATTAAAAAAAAAAAAAAAAAAAGAAAAAGGCAGTACCTGCTGTTTTCTCATTGGAGGAGGAGGAGCAGGAAGAAAATTTCCTTCAAGAAGGACCTGAATACAGGGTTTGTAAAGGTCCAGAGAGGTAATTTCTGACAGGACTGGTAATGACCTGTAACAATAATGAATACACCCTTCTAGATGGAAATAAATTGGTCAGGCCACTTGGAATGAATATAGGAAGGTTGTCAGCATAAGCAGAAATCGGATAAGGAAGGCCAAGGCCCATCTGGAATGAAATCTGGCCAAGGATGTCAAGGACAGCAAGAAAGGCTTTTTCAGATATATTAAAACCAAAATGAAAACTGAGGATAACATGGGCTGTTGGTAAATGGAGGGGTGGCCCTGATCAGAATACAGAGATGGCAGAGTTACTGAATACCTTCTTTGCATTGGTCTTCGCTGACAAGACCAGTTCTCAGGAACCTCTGACCCAGAAGACCAGGGTAAAGGAATGTTAGAAGGAAGAGTTCCTTTGTTGAGGAGGATTGAGTTAGAGAACACCTAGGCAGACCTGATAGTCACAGGATGCATCCACAACTGCTGAGAGATCTGGCAGACACCAAAGTGAGGCCACTCATGGTCATATTTGGAAGGTTGTGGTGATCAGGAGAGGTGCCTGAGGACTAGGAGAAAGCAAGTATCACCCCAACCTTCATAAAGGGCAAGAAGCAGAAGCCAGGGAACTACCAACCTGTCAGCCCCACCTCAATCCCTGGAAACGTACCTCCTGCTGGTGGCCATCTCTATCCACATGGAACACAAGAATGTGATAAAGACTAATTTGTGTGGATTCACTAAAGGTAAATCACGCTTGACCAACCAGATTGCCTTCTGGGATGAAACAGCTACCTGGATGGATGAGGGGAGAGGAGTGAATGTTGTCTACCTGGACTTAGCAAGGCTTTTGATATTCTCTCTCACAACATTCTCATAGACAAACTCAGAAAGTGTGGACTGAATATGTGGACAGTGAGGTGATTTCAGAACTGGCTGAACAGCAGATCCCAGAGGGTTGTAATCAGTGGTAGAGTCTCTTGGAGGCCTGTCATTAGAAGTGTCCCCCAGGGGTCAGTACTGAGCCCAGTGTTGTTTAACTGAGTCATCAATGATTTGGATGAAGGGGGAGATGCACCCTCAGCAAGTTCATTGATGGCACAAAGGTGGGAGGAGTGACCAATGTCCCAGAGGGCTGTGCAGCCTTTCAGAAAGACCTCGACAGGTGAGAGAGATGGGTAGAGAAGAATTGTCTGAAGTTCAGCAAAGGCAGATGTAGGGTCCTGCACCTGGAGAAAAATAACCTCAGGTACCAGCACAGGCTGGGGGCTGACCTGCTGGAAAGCAGCTCTGCAGAGAAGGACCTGGGGATCCTGGTGGTCAAGTTGTCCCTGAGCCAGCAGTGTGCCCTTGAGGACAAGAAGGGCAATGATATCCTGGGGTGCATTAGGAAAAGCATTGCCAGCAGGTCAGGGGATCCTGCCCCTCTACTGGTCACTGGTGAGGCCACATCTGGAGTGCTGTGTCCAGATCTGGGCTCAGTACAAGAAAGACATGGGGCTTCTTGAGTGAATCCAGCAAAGTCTAAATTGATGATTAGACTGCTGGAGCATCTCTCTTACAAGGAATGGTTGAGGGAGATGGATTTGTTCAGCTTTGAGAAGAGACGACTGAGAAGGGACCTCATCAGTGTACACAAGTATCTGAAGGGAGGGTGTCAAGAGGACAGAGCCAGGCTCTTCTTGGTGGTGCCAAGCAAGAGAACAAGAGACAATGGGCAGAAACTGATGCCCAGGAGGTTCCATCTAAACACGAGAAGATCTTCTTTACAGTGCACTGGAACAGATTGCCCAGAGAGGCTGTGAAGTCTCCCTAACTGGAGATATTCAAGATGTCTGGACACAATCCTGTGCCACGTGCTTTGGGATGACCCTGCTTGAGCAGGGAGGTTGGACCAGATGACCCACTGTAGTGCCTTCCAACTTTACCCATTATGTGATTATGAAATTCATTGTGCTTCATTAACAAGTCTCACATAGATATCTGATATCTGATCATTGTACCGATATTTTACTAACTCATTTTGCTCCCAATTGAGGCTTGCTATTATCCTAGAGGAAGGCTAGGGGACATGGCATGACTAACAGACTGATCCACTGGGTTTTCTGTATTCATAAGGCTCTACTTCCATAAAGGGAAACTGGAAATACTTTTCACCAGGGGTAATGTATGAGGCTCAGAGTGGATGAAGTTTGTGTGCTCTTTTTAATAAGCACTGCTTTTCTTTCCATAGACACTCAAGCTCCTTGAATTAGAGTGCTGCCTGAAGGGATAGATATTATGAAAAGAGCTGCCAAAGCTTTTGTGTGTCAGTGGGAAGCCCCTGATTATAACAAGAGGATCTAAATGGAAAGGTGACATTCAAAAAACCATTAAGATAAAAGCCAGGATGAATTTCCTTCCAATCTTGCTTAATATCAACTTTTGTTTAAATCACCTTTCCTGAGAGAAGTAAAAAATTCTAGCTCGTGTGACCTCATATACATAGCTTACTCCTTAATTGGGTACAGTCAGCTGCTTAAGAAAGCAATCTCTTGGCCAGGAGAGGTAATGAGATTAATTGCAGAGGTAATAAGAATGCCAATGCATGTGACAAATAGGTATTTCTAATCTTTCAGCCATGAAAGCTAAGTGGAGAACACAGTACCAGCTACTTCCAGATGGTTTTCCACGAAAACAGTCAGAGATGTGGTATGGACAAACTGCCTTTACTGACAAAGCCAGCTTTCCTTGTGCATGGTTTTATGGAACTTTCAGAAAGTGAAATGGAGCAGGGGTGAGTGGGAGAGCTTATGGCTAATTTTTGTGTTTCCATTTGCTTGTCCTCTGAAATCCCTTCAAGACTGTTGCCTACAGTGTACTCTCCAGGGCTCTCAGTAGCCTAGTTTTGAATGCAAACACAGACTAGGCTGCATCCTCTTTGCCTGAAAACTGTCCCACAGTTTCACAGTTCTCCCTGCTTGTCCGGGTCTTGTAGCTGAGAAATTGTTTCAGTTTTGTCCTATTTTTTCTTTTATAACTGTGAGACTTTCTCAGGAAAAATACATAGGAGTGTGTGTGCACATGACTGGTTCTCCTGTCTGAGCATTAACCATATTTCAATGTGAGCCTGAGATTTAGAAGTGTGGGTTGAGGAAAAAGTGATGACAGTAACTGTTAATAGTGACATTTGTCAAGCATAAAATATACTTCCATTTTGCCATCCTTTGCCTGTACAGCCAGTGATGCTGTCAGCCTGGCTGGTCCCTGGGAGCTGCTGCTGATCAAAGTTATCCCGCAGCTTTGGGATGACTCTGGCCAAGATCTCAACACCCAGACTAGTATCTAAGCAATGCTCCTCTCTGCTATGATAATAGGCATTGGCGGCAGCACAAATCTAACTTGCTGTGTCGTTTCCTTTCCATCATGTACTACCCATGTGCAAGCCTCAGTAGTAGCAGGAATGGGCAGTAAATGAATTGCTTGATTTGCTGAAGTCAGATTTGCAAGTATCCCTTGACTGTACAATGGTGTGTTGTGCTGCACAGCTGGGCCTTGGAGTTCCCAGCTATTGTTGAAGGAAACGCAGTAAAGGACTAGGTCACTTTTGTTATTTGGGATCTGTGCCTGTTCAAAGCTGCCTGCTGTCTTTGTGAGTTATGGCAGGCTTTTTCAACAATTTCCTCTCTCTGGTAATGCTGGATCAGAGATCGTCGAGCCCCTCCACCAAACCTGCAAGAGGTACAGAGCCAGCTCCAGAGAATATCAAATCATGCCTTTGATCGGGTGCTGCAGTGGGCGGTTCCAGCCAGCTGCCCTCAACCTCTGCCTCTCACCTTCTACCCACCTTCTTGGCTTACCACCATGTTAAGGCTGCCTAAAACTCAGCACCCATTGGGGAAGCTTTGCAAGGGAGCGGTTTTAACCTTCAGGATTTTAAATACTCATTAAATTCTCACCATAGTAGGTTGGGACTTTGCTGACTGCACTTCACTGAAGTACCTGCTTCTGTGCATGACTAGGATTTAGCCCTATCTGGAAGATTCTTACCTTCAGAAAAAATTTGAGCAAGAGTTGTAAGATCAAGTACACTTGGAAAACAGTCTTATTTACTGTCTTGTAATCAGGGTTACCCTGGGGAAGCTGGAGGAAGCAATTTTGGGGTTTGCAGGAAATCAGTGGTAGAACCCATCATAACCTGACCCTGACTCTGCTATTACAAGAGATAAGCTTTTTTGCAGCATCTCCTGTAAAAGTGTTTGATTTAAACTGGGTCCAGAAATTATTGATGAATCTCTTTTACAAGGCAAATTAGGGGACTCTCATTGATAGTCCAGAGGTGTAAATTGTAGTTAGGATGCTATAATGACTGTCCATTATGTAGTAAACTAATTACATCACTATATGTGTGCATATATATGTACTATATTTTCTTTCCATCTACTTTTAAATTTCTCTTTCACACACTCTTTGTTTCAGAATTTTGTTTTGTGTTGCATTTTTCTTGATTTAGCATACATCCAAAAGCAGTCTCTGTCCTCATGGTTTTTCCTATTCTTCATAGATCTGTATGGCAAACTGTCTCAAAATTGCCAGAGCTAGTAGTAGGTACAGGCATGGCTCTCTTCTCCCAGTTATTGTGCCAAGACTTTTAGTCTCCTGCTTGGAAACAATTATTCTAACAGCCAGCTCCAAGGAATTGAAGATGAAAATAGCCTGAGCCTGTCTTCCTGCTGAAACAGAACTGTTATCTTGCATTCACTCACTATTGCTTTGTCCAACTTAATTTTAAATGTACCAGGTAGTAGAGCTTCTGCCACATTACTTTGGGGAGATAATTCTGCATATCTCACTGCCAAGAAGTCCTTCCTGATACTCCACATTTTCTTCTCCTATCTTTACCCTTGAATGCTAATTCTGTCCTGGTCAATTGTGCTAATAGGCTCCTTGCTCTTCATAGTATTTAAACCCTCTCAGTCTTTCCTGTCATCGCTTGACTGTGCTACAAGCATTCACTCCTTGAACCTTGATCTCCTTCTGTTTGCAAGTTTTGCCAATGATTTAGGAGGCAACACTGCAAATCTTCAAGCCTTGTAGGCAGAGTGGTGGAAATTACTCTTTAAATTGCTGTTAAAAAAAAAAAAGTAGAAAAATAATGTCAGCACAAATTGTGATTTGCTCTCTTTTGACAAATGAGATATTTAATTAATGATGGGTTTGATTACAAATTACAAACTAAAACTACTTTGTTTTTAGCTGTCCACCTAGATCTTCTTTGCAGAGATTCATTGCATTATGTTTAGTTTGTCCATCCATCTCCACTAACTTTCAGCTACATGAGCACATGAAAGGGTGCTTAGCCAGGCAGGTCTTTAAGTATTTGCAGCATCCAAAAGTAAGAAGGTAAGTAGCCCAAATGCTCTAGCAGTCACAGGTGCCTACAGCATGAAAGTTTTCCTTTGCATTTTTATTGTTTGGGAAGCCACAATAGATCATTGCAAATACTTTGAGGGGGTGCATTTGGCATGTGTTGAAGGACACATCCCTGCAATGGTGAATATGCCTTGTTTCTTGAGGCAGGTGAAGTGCACTGGGGGTCTCAGGGCCAAAGCCATCCTATTAACCACTCACTGGCTGAGAGAGCTGGTCTTTGCCTATGAAGCTGCTTATTCAAACAGAAGCCCCTGAACTGCTGTAAGAAAAGAAAGGAGGACTTGAGGTGTTTTAAAGGTCATCTTCCACAACTGTTTGTGGTACGTCACAGTCACTGTCTGTGTGGTGCCAGATTCCTTTAATCACTGATTGCTCACCCTTAATTGTTCAGAATCCAAGTATTTTGTGATCTGCACTTCTTTAACAACAAAGCTCCTTCCCTTCTGCAATCCTCTCAGTCTATCACTTCTCACCTTGGGTGCCTGTATTCTTGACAAACCATGACCTTGCAGGGTGCGAAGATAACTGCTTCAGAGAAGTCTCTAAATGTGGATACTGGTGCATGGAAGAGGTTACAAGGGTCAGGGATCAAACCTGTGGTGTAGATTAGGAATCTGCAAGGGGAGGGAAGAGCAAGACAGATGACTTCTTGCTAGGAAGGTGTCCAGCTGCCAGCCCTGGGCAAGGACCTGCCATGTGCTTTGGTAATGTGGCTGTTGATAGTCCAAGCTGCCCATTATTCCTCTTTATTCTGGTATTTCTCTCCTATTTACATCTGGGGACCTTTTTGAATTGGGCTGCTCCCTGAACAACAGAGGGGGGGAAAAAAAGAGGGAAAAAACCAAACCAAATTAAAATCTTCAGCAATGCTGAATAATTCATATTTTGTACATATTTACAGACAGTCTAAAGCTCTTTCATAATATCTCAAGTGCTTTAAGAAAATGATGTGTGACCTCTCTGTCTTCAAAGGAATATGTTAGTAAACCATCCATACAAAGCCGTAGCCTAGTGTTTATTCCCCAAGGCAGGTCCTCTGGATGCTGCCTATCTGCCTGACTTGAGCTTCCCAGCATTTGCCAGGGAGAAATCAGATATTCCTGAAGGACTCTGGCAAGGGCAGTATTGGGCTTGTGAGCTTGCAATCACAAGTGATTGATCACATAATGTGAGCAGGAGATAGGAGTCTCTAACACGCCTGTCACTCATTAGAAGGCAGCATGAAGTTTGCAGACAGAGATGAAATCACTTCTAATGAATGAATGACTTCGAGGGATGGATGTGACCTAAACACTTTTGGACTTTGGTCTTTAGACTTCCCAGCAATAGAAGCCTGCCTAAAAGGCAGTTTTCTCAGAATATGGGATAAGCAGTCTAACAAATGAACATATGCCTCAACAAAATGAATTTCCAATGAATCTACCATGTAGAATTGCAAGCTTAGTAGATTCAAGGGGCATGTGATTAGGTGAAATACATTTGGGACTCAGTAAAATATTTTAAAAGGGTTCATCAAAGATCATTCAAATTGCCTTGGCTCTGACAAATACTTTGCCATTTTTAAAACTGCCCCAAGTGCTGCTAATAAAGGATAGCCAGCAGCAAGGTATCAGTGCAGAAGGGAATTATGGAGCAATGATGAGATATGCAATGTTAAACAGTCTGCAATCTATATTCAGAAATATCCCTGTGTAGGAACCAGATGAGGGAATAGGCAGTACCTGGCTGCTGTTCCTGAAGGGTAATGGGCAGGGAGAAACTGTGGGCTTAGGGGAAGGAATGATGGTTAGAAACAATGTGGTGAAATTTATGGAAAATGGAATGTGATCCCAAAACATGGGTACTTACTGGGGCAAGCCTGAGGGCAGAAACCCTGAAAGAGTTTCAGGCTTGGCAGCAGCTTGGCAATACGTAAAGCTGCAGTGAAACAGACTCGCCAAGATAATATTCTTTACTAATTTCCATGATATCTGAGTACTGCAGAGATTTATATAAATAGACACTTTCTGAAGAAACTCTTCTCCCTGCTAGGGTACATTAGGAATTTTATTTACCAGTCTTTGTAATTTGCAGAGGAGGAGTGGGCTATATTGAGAAGATGGGTTTGAATTCAGGCTTGGTTACATCAAGATCATCCAATTCCTGTGAGCGAAAACAGAAGCTATACTTTTAATACTGCAGATGCACTCCTCTGTTCTGAACTCATGCAGGGCTCTCCCTGGTGCAGAAAGGAGGGCTGCCCCTGATAAATATTGCCGATGTGATCACCTGTCTCTGAAGCACACTCCTGCTTGGGAGCTGGAGCTTGAACCTAATCTGCTGTGGAAGGAGCAGCCCAAGGACTGCCCAGAGCACTGGCATGATATCTTCGCAGCAGCACGTGTGGGAGAACATGTGGGCTGCTGAATCTTCAGGCAGATGACATGATATTTTATTTCACTCTATTTCTAGAAACCCTGAACCTTCATTCCTAAGTGGTGTATGGTGCATTAGTGACAGTGGGAGGTGTCAAATGCATGATTCAGCGGTGCCTGGGTCTTTATCCTTCAGTACAGGCCCATCATAAACAGCGGAAAGATCTTGTAACTGAGGGTTGGAAGAGGTTGTTTGGCTGTGAGGATGGTCCAGAAGGATCCCCCTGGGAGAGGGGCATGTGCCTCTGAACGTGCTCTGGCTGTCCCTCTTCCTAACACATCACAGTCCCTCACCTAACTTTAGGCATGTTTTGGACCTATTTCTTATGGAATGTTCCTGAGATCTTGTGGATTATGCATTTTGTCACCCTTATGATCAAAACTTGTCAGCCAGCTTCTACCACAAAGGGGTATCAAAAAGCAAGGGTCCTCTAAAAAGGTGTATTCAAGGCAAAAGATAAATAGTTCCCAGGACTGCCTCTGAGAGTCACCAGTGCTGCAGCACATGCCAGCTTGCATGTTGTCACCAAAGTACTCTTCTGGGGAGAGCTGTAAGGCAAAAGAAGTTGAAGGGAGAGAAGGAGATAAGAGCAACTTGTACTATGATTCACTTAAAAAGCCAGTTAACCCCAGGGCATAAACCCAGAGAGCACATGGTTCATCACTTCTGTTATTCACTGGGCTGCTCCATCCTTGCTCTGGACTTGGCCCAACCCCAGGCAGCTGGACAGTGCTGACCATGTAGGGTCAGGGGCTGAGTTTAGGGACAGCTGAACAAACTCTGTGTCTCTGCACAAAGAGATCTTAACAGGAGGAGGAGGAGGCAGCAGCAGTGTCCAGGATGTCCCCAGACAGTACGCTAATGTCCATGAATCATAAGTTGCTCTGCAATCACAAGGCTGAGTCCTGTCCTTCCCCCCAGCATAATCCTATTAAAGATCACAGAGTTGTAGCTCGTCGTGCAAAAAGAATTTGACCGACGCTTCCCCTCAAGCTGCTGTAATGAGGGCTAGGCTGTGGTGGGGGCTGTTGCTATGCTGAGGGGAAGGCAAATGAGGCAGGTGTTTTGGGGGAGACATTGTGTTTTCTCGGTTCTTAACTGCTATTAAGGCAGCAGAGGAGAACAGCACATTGATTGATTCAGTGTGTCTTGGGACTGGAAACACCCTCATTTGCAGCTGCAGGAGCTGTTTAACTCTGTTAGCCAGAAAAAAGCAGGACATCAGCTGAAGAACTGCAGCTTCGGCATGTTTCCTTTCATGTAAAATTACAGTGGTGGGTTTATTCCATAGTCTAGCTTCAGTCTAGCTACAGCTTAAGTGTGTTAGAACCCCACCATGGAAGGTGCTGAACTGGAGCTGAAGCATGAACATTAAGTAGCACAGCAATAAAGTAAGGTGTGCTGGCCATCCACAGGCACAGGCTCCTCTCAGAAGCAGCACAGTTTGCAAGCTGAGATCCTTAGTGTTTGTATCGGGGAGGACTGTGCAAATAATAGCACATCAGTCCATGACTTCAGAGGTCAATTAATACTGAGGGTCATTTTATTCCCAAAGGTCCCCGAGCTTCCAGCCTCACAGTAAGTCAGATGCCTGCCAGGGTGTCATGCTTCATGGACACTGCCATCTGTGGAACAGGAAAAAAGAGAAATCAGCCAAATGATTTGCAACCACAATAATCTAGAGATGATAAACAATGAGCAACAGCAGAGTTGTCAGCTCTATCCAAACTGAATATTAACTGTTATTGTGAGTTTCAATAAAGGAAAAAAGATAATACTTTATGCTGCCCAGGGTCATTCTGCTTGTACATAATAAACATTGAATTTCACCCAGATTCCCTGCATGAGGCTTGTGCTATTGCTAATTCAATGCTCAAAAGCCTGGCAGGCAGTGCCATAGTCCTTTGTCTAAGGCTGTATAATAATCCTCCAAAAGGAGGGTCCTCTATGCAGGCCCTGGCCCTGCAGCAGCCACTAGTCCTCTCCCTTGGGAGGAGTAGGACACTTAGGAAGGCCACCAGCACATGACATTCTCAAGGGATTTTGAACTGGTATGGAGCCTTTTAAAACACACTTCAACCTGCAAGAGCAGCACAACTCACTGCTACTGGGAAAACAAAGCTATGCTCATAGAAAGGTGTAGCTGAGTACTCCTGGTAATTTTTTATAATCCATGTTAAAAAGTCATTAAAAATATTTTGCCTTTACTACTTTCCATACAGCTCCCACACCCCTGGAGCAGTGCTAGCATTTCAGCTGAAGAGATCCCCCTCCAGCCTGGCTATGCAAATGCAAGGGACATCAAGCGTAGCGGGGAACGTGCATTTGCAAAGGGCTGTTTGAAACTTGGAGTTTCTGTTTGTATGAAGCCCTTGTTCTCGGTTTTGTTCCAATGCATAACTGAAAACACTCTTTCCAGAATGGCCCAGGAAACAGAAATCACAGGAAATGCGATCACAGACGTAGACACATTTTTTTTGCTTTCCCTTCACAGACCTGGGTTGGCTGCTGCTCCAAAGTGGCACGATCTCTGCTGTAACTGTGGAGAGGTCTGAGTGTAGATATTCAGCTGCAGAAAGTGGTGGAGATGACAAGAACCATGCCAGTTTTAGTCAGCAGTTGCCAAGGGCTTCCTGAGCCTGTATCTCCCAGGAAACACTTCATCAGGGAGTGTAAAAGCCCTGCATTCCCAGCTATCACATCTCTCTTTCCATGAAGGGCTGGGATTTGCTTTGGCAAATATAGTTTGGTTCCTGAGGAACCAGGAAACTTGCAGGAAAATCCATGTGTGGTACTGCTGCAGTATGCTTGCTAAACAACTTGAAAAACCTTCCTTCATGTTGTTTGGAAATTCATGGAAAATAAGTTGCTTATAAGAGATATTAGCAACGTAGTATTTTCCCACTGGAAAATATTTTATTGCAAAATTTACTACTGTTTCCACTCATGTCTGTACAGTCTTTACTAGGAGGAAAACGCATCTTGCCCAGTGCTATTTTTAAGTGAAGACAAATAAAGCACACAGGTGTCTTCTCAACATGAAGCTAAGGTTGAAACCCTGTGTCACCGTGGGTGCAGACAGTTCCTGCTGAGGACGGACCCTTGCACATGGCAGTGTTTGCAGACCCAAGAAATGGCTCTCAAACCAGTCACCAGCATAGAGGTGAGAGCTGTCCTTCTGCTTTTGGACTCAACGTGCTGTCTTACTGAATAACTTGGCAGCCGTTAAACTTGGCTCTGCTATCCAGACTTCTTTTAATAAACTTAAGCCTCTGTCAGAGTGCTCAAGGAAGTTTGATACGACATCACTGCTGAATCAACAGAAACCAGTATCAAGTGGATTTGCTTGAGAATGCATTTAAGACCTCAGTTATAATGCCAAAGTTTGAAGTTGTTCAAAACGCCACAGATCCCTTGTGATTTATAACCATCTAATCAGTGCTTTAAAGCAGTTATGGGGAGTCAGAGAAAGCAAGGGTGACCTCCCACAAGTAATACTCGCCCATGAGAAGAGAAAGAAAACATAATGAGATAGCACCATTTTGGAAGCAATTTGAAACCCTAATAGGCCTCTAGACACTTTTGTGAAAAGAGAGGCCCCATAGTCTCAAACTTACAAGGCCGGTGGGAATATTTGTATCCATTTCAATGGAATGGGCTCCAAAGTAAATGGCCTCCTGTGTAGCCCTTCCTGCAGTACTAAACCTTGGCCAGAACCACAGCAAGTGATCCGTAATTACCTGCATCACTATCTCCCCTCCACTGCCACCATGTGCTAAGTAAGCTCTTACCAGCTCTATCAACTCTACTTTTCCTCCAGCTCCAGATGACGTGAGCAATCTGCTGCTGTGTGGCTGCACTGACCACTGGCACCTGGAAAATCCGCATCACACCCAGGGAAAGACAAACCTTGAAGAGGCTGCCCTTAGCAGGGAAGGTTTAGAGAAGTGAGATTCACCAGGGACAAAATCAGAGCAGACAAGCTTACACAAGGAGGGCAAGAGCGGTTGTTTAAATGTTTCCAGGCCATTCACAGGCACTGAGGAAAAGTTAATTGTCATCTGAAGGAGGAAGCTGCATTTTGTGGTTGAAACAGTATTTCCCAACCATGTGTTTACCAGCGTAGTCTCAGAGGGCCCACAGACCAGAGGAAAAGGGCATGGCAAGTGCAAATGAGTAGGGGAAGCTGAGTCTGATGAATAGATGCTTCTGCTGCTTGGGTGATAAAAGGATCTTTCTTCTCTCTCTGGCCCTAATACATGTATATACAGGTTTATGACAGCAGGCTGGGATAGCACTGTAGATGACTGTCTTTCAAGCAGCCTTCAGATGGGGAGGATAGGAGAAGGTGTCCCTGGAGGAAATGTCAGAGATGGGGTAGGAAAAGGAACAAGCTATGGGGACGACTGGAAAAAAAAAAAGGAAACATGTACTGGAAGGTAAAAAGAATAGTAAATTCAGCAGAGGCTGACAAGAAACTGAGCAGCTGAGGAAGGAGATGACAGTAGACACAAGGCACAGACCAAGTAGCCAGTGATGAGGTGGTCCAACAATAGGGTAAAAATGGAATGGTACTGTAGGACGAAGGTAGATGTCCAAAGGTTACATCCGATCTCTAGTTCACAGAGGAGCTCTAACATGAACGGCATCCCCTGGCCATGTGGTTGCAGGTTGCGAAGTCCTCTGAGCAAGCTGTAAAAGCAGCAGAGAGACAGGTCAGCATTTGGATGCCCAGTCCTGTTGTGTCCTGTTCTGATACAGCTGCCACACATGCCAGCACTGCTGGCAGCTTCAACAACAGCTGGACCTTCTTTAGCTGAGGGTCCAACCAGGTGCCCTTTTCAAATTGCCTCTGCTGGCACAAGTATCTGGTTCCAGCCCCAGAGCAGCTGAAAATCGTATGACTTCTTGCTCCAGTGAAGCAGAAAAGAGTTAACTCCCACTCAGTTCTCCTCCAGAAGAGAGAAGATGGAAATGTTTCATACTGTGCTATTTTTAAATTGTTCAAGAAACACATTACTAACAGAAGAACAGCATAACTGACATTTCCCAGAATCAGCTGATGAAAGTGCACAGCACAGCTCCTCTTGGGTAGTCCAGGAAAGGTAGAAAAACTGAAAATACTTTCCAAATAGAAAGAAAAAGCAGGAAACCATTACAGACCTCTGTAGGCAGCACCCCAAAGTCCATTTTTGCTATTAACCATTGTACTTAAGGCAATAGAGAGAAATTAAGCAATGAGACCACTGAAAGATTTGTTTCCACAAAGAATCCTAAAATAGCTTCAGCTCATTGCTAATGAAAGGTATCACACTGACAGGGCCAGAGATCCAAAGCATCTATCCAAGTGTTACATAAACCTCTATAACAAGGGTCTTCTTTAAAGTGGGGGGGTCCCTGACAGTTTGGGCTGTGGGATGGGCACTTGGGAGCTCCCCACTGTGATGTTGACATCTCCCCACTGAGGCCTGGGCTGAGACCCACAACTGGCTTCACATGGTCTACCAAATGACTCACATTTTCCATATGGAGGCAGCATGTAGCATCAGTTAATGTACTTAAAACTCACTCAGAAACAGGAACGGGTAGGACAACTTATAAAAGCTTCATGTGCAAGATCTGAAACGTCCCATGTAGTCAAATAGTTACTGCTAAGCTTAAACAGCAAAACAGTGTCTTTCTGAGGGCTTTTTATTTCTGAGGGCTGTTAAAGATAAATTATGCAGGGGTTATTACAGACTAATATTCATGTAGAATCATTTCAGATATGAAAAAAAAAATCAAGTTCTTCAGTGGCCTGTAGGAGGCAGGAGGTCATGCTAGAAGATTACTCTGGCCTCTTCTGGATTCATAGTGTCAGGAGGAACACAGCTCCTTGTCAAAACACACCAGTGAGCAATAGTGCCGGACCTCCTCATGGGAGGTGTTATGAAGACCCTGACAGGAAATGCCCATCATGTTATGACTCAGGTCATAAATGCAACTTCCCCACTTCCCCTTTCTTCTCACTACAGTTCCTTGGGTTTGAGGAATCAGTTTGAAATGCAATTTCTGTGCTGCAGCTGGCTAGTGCTCTCAATGGTGAGGAGTGAGCAGACTCCAAGACGAGCACCTCCTGCCAGATGAGGAACACCACCCTTCGACAGTGCAGGGTGCTCCAAAGTGCTTTTGGTGCTACCTTCAAACCTGACATGTGCAGCAGTCCCCAGAGCAGCACTGTGCACATAATGTCCCAAGCTGGGCTTGCATCACTTACCTGCTGTGCTATGGTGATGGGGGATGCTGGAGACAGCATCTCCCAGCTTTGAAGGCTTTGCAGAAGAAAGCAAGGGAACAAGCCTGGGAGCAGTACAAGCATATCTAATGCATTGCTTGCTGTGCCTTCCTCATTCAGAAGTCACCATTTGTAAATATTTGTGGTGGTGCCCTGCAGGAGGCAAGTGAAATGCACAGAGATGGGGAATTTTTTTCAGTCATAAAGAAGATATATTAGCAGATACCACTGGAAGCACAGACAGGCCCTTGAACCAAATGCAGCCACTAGGAACTGCCTGGGGACCTGGTATGTGTCACACACTGAACAGCTACTGTGCACAGAGATACAAGCATGTTTTGTTTCAGTCTTATCACTGTAGGGCACCTTTTAGAAGAACTTGTCTTACTGCAGGGCAAGTACTGCAAGTTGGTTAGAGGTGGTTGTTAAAAGATCACTAACACACTTTGTTCTCCAGTAGAATCTTTGTGTTCATCTCATAAAAATGATCCAGAAGCCCAGTGCTTACATTTTCAGTCTGGCTGTGATGTTACTGCATGTGGAGAAAAAAAAAAAAAAGGTACTCCTGCGAGAAGGTTTAAAATTTGATGCTCTCCTTTCAAGGGGTTTGTCTGTGTGCAAAACTCAAGTTTTCTTTCATGGTGACATTCTCTAAAGTGTCAGGCAAATTTGTACAAAAGGACTGGGTCTGTCATATTGGGTTTGTGTGGCCAGGGTTTGGTAGTAGAGAGGCTACAGAGGTGGCTTCTGTTAGAAACTGCTGGAAGATTCCCTCTTGTCCAGCAGAGACAATGCCAGATGGTTTGAGGACAGACTCACCACTGGCCAAGGCTGAGACAATTGGGAATGACAGTAATGCCTCTAGGATAACATACAAGAAGGAAAAGAGAAGATACTGGGCAGAAAAAAATATCAGTTAGAGAAGAGTAGAGTAGGAACATGTGAACAACTGCAGACACCAAGGTCAGTGGAGAGGGGGGAGCAGGAAGTGCTCCCAGTGCTGGAGCTGAGGTTCCCCTGCAGCCCATGCAGAGATCCACCTGCAGCCCATGGAGGAGCCCACACCAGAGCAGGTGGGTGCCCCAAGGAGGCTGTGACCCTGTGGGATGCCCATGCTGGAACAGGATCCTGGCAGGGACCTGCTGACCTGGAGAGAGGATTTCATGCTGGAGCAACTTTGCTTGGTAGGACCTCTGGCCCTGTGGGGGACCCATGCTGGAGCAGCCTGTGCCTGAAAGACTACGCCTTGTGGAAAAGTGATCCATGGTGCAGCTGTTTGTGAAGAACTCTTGCCTGTGGGATGGCTTCACAATGGAGAAATTCATGAAGGATTGTCTCCCATTGGAGGGACCCCACACTGGAGGAGGGGAAGAACTGTTCTCCCTGAGCAGGGGCAGAAACAACCTGGGATAATGTTATAGTTTTAGAATCTCATGGAATTTTGCTTTCCCCTGCCACCGAACAAGGAGTTAATGGCCCTTACCTTTCTCCATTGCCAAATAACAAAGGGGCAGATGATGGGTGAAGGTGTCACCTAGCAACAGTAATCACTGGGGTGGGGTGTGGTAAGGAAAGGGGGCACTTTGGTTTTTCGACTTGTGGGGGAGGAGGACTGCTGTGGGAGAGGGAGAGACATCTCTTTGGGGAGATCCTCTGCCCTGCAAGTTTGGTCTCCTTCCCTTTTCTCCTGTTTTCCAATCCCTGGATTTCGGAGTTCGCAGTGCTTCAGAGAGAGACACAGAGAGAGATTTGCTATCCATGGCTTTTGCAGCAGGCTTCCTGAGAGAGCCGACGGCTGCCATCCATGGGAGTGGGAGCCCCGCCAATCTGCAGCAGCACAGCTCAGTGTATCCTCCCTCCTCCAGCCAAGGACTAGGAGAGAGTTTTGCCCACAGAAAAGGATCCCAGCTCTTTTCCCTCTCTGTGCAGCGTTTTCCACCGACACCACACCGCCCATCCCAGAGAGACACACCAAAACCTCTCCACCCACCCCCGGGGAGCAGCCCAGCTCCGGCCGAGGAGCAGCATCGCCACCTGCTGGCTGTAAATATTGCTGCGCCCAACGGGAGCAGAGACTGCATCGTGTTCAGGAGGGGTTGACACAAATTGGTCATTTAGTTCTGGTTGCTTTGTTTCTCTTGAATATATATCTATATGTATATTAGTTAAGAACTGTTATCCTTTCTATTATCATACCTTAATTAAATTTTGTTTTGAATCTAAAGGAGGCTGGTCTCCTTCTTTGGTTTCCAGTCCAACAAATTCCTTAATTTCCTCTAAACTTAGACAGATGGACTGACTGTAACCCCCATTCCTGGTCTACCTGTGCTGCTGGAGGGAGAAGGTAGAACTTGGGAAGGAGGCAGGTGTGGGAGAAGGTATTTTTAAGATTTATTTTTAAGATTTATTTTACTTTTCTTTATCCTGCTCTGATTCTATTCATAATAATTTGCATCAATATCCCCATTTCAAGTCCCTTTTACCCGTGATGGTATTTGGTGAGTGATCTCTCCCAGTCCTTACCTCAATTCATGAACCCTTGTTATATTTTCTCTCCTTTGTCCAGTTGCAGAGAGGAGTGAGAGAGTGGCTTTGGTGGGTACCTGGCATTCAGCCAGGGTCAACATGCTACAATCTATTTTCCTGTGGACTTCTGTCCTCCTACACAGACCCTACCAACTCAGGCCACCTGTGGTTCTCTCATACCATTGTGCACCTTTGATCAGGTGGTGGGGTCATGCTGCTTGCAGTTCCCCTAAGGCAGGGTTTTGAGAGCTATTCTATCCAAGGAACAGAGCAGCAGGCTATGGCCAGAACAAACTCTTAATCCTCTTCTCTCTAACACCTCCTACCAAAGGAGGTCTAAACTGCTCTAGGACACTTAAGCAATGAGAAGAGTAGGGGTCGAAGGACACTGCTTGTCTACTGGCCTTATAGATGCAGAAGCTCTCTCAGAGATGGGTTAAGACATTTATCCATGGCTGCAAAACAAGTGGGCAGCAGAGTCCAGAGCTGACTCTCCCTCTTCTTTGAGCCAGTCACTAGAGTAATCTTCCCTCCTGTTGAAGCCCTAGGAAGGCCCCTGAGAAGGAATGAGTGAATGGAATGCTGTGTACAGGGTGAAAATGGGCATATCCATTGTTATTCTACATTTTGTGTGTGAAAAAGGGGGAAGAGATGGTGCAATTTGCCTAGAGGGTGGTTTCCACAACTGGAAATATTTAATTAAGTGAATTTCTTTCCTAGTAGTACTTTAAAAGGCATTAGACCTAGCCTGAGCCCCATTTTGATATGCTCAGTGGACTGTGAGGAATTTACTGTCAGCTTAAGAGAGGCAAAAAAGGTAGAAGTCAAATTGGTAGCAAAATGCAGTTTCTGGCTCCTTGTCAAAGCACCCCCATGCCTCATTACCTTGGTTTAAAGCCAACAGACTGGCTTAAAAGGGCTGGTTATTACTCCCTCTCCTTCCATCTATACCAAAAAGGGGGTTTCAGCTACAAATCCTCCATTTGCTAAGTTGTACTTTGCTTTTATTTTTTTGGGTATACACCCTTTCATAGACCACCTCACTGAAGCATGGCATTTGCATCCTGCTGATAAATGCCTCCCAGTGAGGACGCCTCTTGGGCCATTTCAAACATATCCTGTCTCCATACCAGCTGTTTATGCTGGGAACATTATTGTACCCTGCTGCCACTCTTAGAGCCAAATGATCCTGGAGAGGAGGGGAGAGGGTGTTAATGAGATAATAAAAGTGTACATTCACTATTTTCTACTGTAGTATCAATGTGGCTTTTTCTTGACTATAAAGCTTGTTTAGCCATTGGAACATGGCTCTGTCAAAAAGAAATGTTAACTCCTTTTTTTTATTGCAGCCCTCACAGCACTGCACCATGTGAATTGTCAGCCTTTTATTCCCCTCTTTATCAGAAAGCATCTGTCCTGATTTCCTTCATGTCCCAAGCAGCACAGACACCCAGCATGGTACTCAATTCCTTTGCAGCAACCAACCTGCCATAAAGACACCCCCAGGAGAAGGACATAAATGAGGGACATAAATGCCTCTGCTACAGTATCCCGTATTGTGGAGGGGATGGGACTAAATGAGTATGTCCACAGAAAAACATAGCTACAGAAAAGGAATTAGCTATATCCTGTCCTAAGTTGTCTACCCATCTTAGGTACAGCAAATGCTCAACCGGGAAGACAAAATCCTGAAGCACGAGTGCTGCAGCTGGTGCTGGAGCTGCTCAGCCACAGCCCTGCTCCCATCCCCTTTGACACTGCAAGGGCAGTTCCACACATGGGAGGAGGTCAGAAAATGGGAGCAGACACACAAGTGTCCTTTCTTACCAGCTCATCACTTATTGAGAGCTGGACTGCCACCTCTGAACTGCCCACAGAGCCACTGGCCATTGACCTCTGGGTTTATATTCAGGTAGGTGATTTCTCCCATAAAGCTCTCCTGAAGGAGATGATACTTAGCCTGTATCTACACCCTACTGCACAGTGTTTTGCAGTGATTCAGCTCCTGGTGTGCTGAGGCCACTGCCTGCTGTACTGACAGGTACAGTCTCAGCAGTTCAGGGGAGCCTCATTCATATCTACATGTTTCTTTTCTTCCTATCTTATCCCCAATGTGTCAGCTGTTTGCCAAGAGGAACCTTCCTTGTAGAAGTCAACCACCTCCATCAGCAGAGGCTCCCTAACCACTGAAAACTGAAAGTTAGCAATAACAAGGATAGTCATCTCAGGGCAGCAACATTTTAAATAGTCAGAACTAGGGGTGACTAAACACATGATTTTATCTTCAGCTACCCTAAACTTTTACAAAGTTCTGGATTGAACAGTACCGCTGTTCCTACAGCCTTTCTTGTCCTCAGTGATCCTCCTTCTTACAAGTGCACCCAGAGCTCCTGGAGAACCAGCCTGTGAACTTAGCTAATTAGTCAGCTTGCTTGGAGGGAACACAGATTAACACCTGGTTTCATCTCTGCTGATGAGCTGTCTTCAAAAACCTGTTTAGGAAGCAGGGGAGCCCTTCAGCTGAAAGGAGGTTTTAACAAGGTCTCTGTGTGCTCACACGGAGCAGAGACGTGGATTTTGTTCAGCACCTGTACAGCTACCGATGCGTAAGTGGGGATGTGTGGAGTGGGATGGGGTGAGAGGATCCGGTGCTCTGGTCTATTGTTGCCTGGCAGAGCAAGCACTACACAGAGGTTGCTTTTCCATCCTCACCTACTCCTCTTTGGTTTCAATAGAGATTTGTTGCAGCTGTAAGCACCACTCCAGTTCTTCTGAAACATTGTGAAAGAATGTGATGATGTAGCTTTATTATTTTTAGCCTGTATTCCGAAGTGAATTATGCTTACACAATTACTTCTCTGCAGCCCTACCCTCCCTGCCCCTCACACGCAAGCACTCATAGCTTTTACATTCATATGCTAATTTTCAACAAATTTGACAGTAAGCAGAGGTCTCAGAGCTTAGACAGATAACTCATTGGCATGTGGGTAAAACAGAGGCGAGCACACACACACAGCTCACGATCTTGCTGCTGGCAGGTAGGCAGAAATGGCTTGGCCCCGGACAGTGTCAAAGACAGCTCCCAGACAGCCCGCCGGCCCCTCCAGCCTGCTCTTGCTGGGACTCACGCCTGCAGGCAGTAACGGGGGGGGGTGGGAAAATACCAAGAGGGGTCAGGGATGGGACACAGGATCCTCTGGGTAGGCTGAAGGATATAAGATGCAAATTTGTGGCAGACTGGACTCAAGCAGTGCTGGCACTGAGGAGCATCGTGCTTTGTCTCAGCGTGACTGGTGCCTTCTGCACAGGTCTAGAGAAGTTTGTCTACAGTAATCCTTGGTATGACTAAACTTTGCTTGAATGGATTAAGGAAATAGTGGTGGAACCTGCTCTAACATATTTGCTGATTCTGGTTTTAGCTTAGACAGGACAAAGGACAACCTGAGCTGAGGGGAAAACAAAGGGGAAATGACTGTGGGTGTCATTCACTCTTCCTAAGAAAAGTAAGCCTGAAAATGTAAAAGAAAACCCCAAGCTTAGAGTCCCAGGCTTTATCCTTTCAGGTGAAGATGGTTTTCTCCTAATGCACAAAGGCTACCAATGCTGCAATGTTTGTTAAAACCCACACAAAGCCCCAGTGAGGTGAGAAATAATTTACACAGCAACTGTAAAAGGGGTTGGATGACTGTGCGTGGGAGCCACTGTCCTGCTGGGTAGGGAGTCCTGAACCCTCCATGATACCAGACCAGCTGGGGAAAGCAGAGCTGCTGTCGTACCTGAGGTACCTCCCAGGGAAGTGAACAGCCTGTCTCTGGGTTTGAGGCTTCAAAAGCCGGGGTGAACGGGTGGTGGGTATAACTGCAGGCTGTGCGGTTGCCTGTGTCACCAGTCACCACTTGATACTTAACATCCACCTGAAAAGTGCTAACCATCAGACATAAGATTTATTGTTAACAAAGAATGAAGAGAAAACTAGGTTCGAAGGGCTTAAGAGGCAGGGTTCATGAGGCAGTTTGACCTTTTTTTTCTGTCTGAGCATTGTTCTCCAACATTTCTCCAGCAGAGTGGTCCTGCTGGCTCTTTGAGAGGGATATTTCTTTGATGGTGCTTCATACAAGGTGATATTTAATGGCAAAGTCACAGCTAATGCTAAGGCTGTTTGGTGGCATTAAAGCTTTGTCTATTTTATAGTTACTATGGCCAATAGCCAATCTTTCAACAATTAGGACATTATTTTGTTCCATGAAGCATAAAGCTTGGAGGAAACTCAATCTCATTTGAAGTACTGTAGTGTAACAGAAAGAAACCTCTTACCTTGAAACGAGAGCTGCTGACTGTCAGGATACCTGAGCTGCCTATGAGGTCAGCCTGCATGTGCCCTGTAGGAAAGCACTGGGATCAAGCTCTTTTCTGAGTAACCTCTCATTTTGAAAGTCGGTATTTGTATGTCTCTCCTGAAGACTCTCCTTTCTGTTTTGGTTTTTTTTTGTTTTTTTTTTAATTATTCTTGGTTACTTGCAGAAATAGATCATGTGAATAATCCCTTCATTTTAAAAAAAATTATTTATTTGTAATTTTTGACCACACCAGCTTTGTATAATTGTGCTCCCATGACTATATTACTATTGAATTTTATAATCACAAGAAGCTCATAATCCAAGAGAAATGTAAAATTACTAAAATATCAGCTTAGCTCTTATTTTAAACTAGGGTAAGGACTTATATGAGCAACGTACTTGAAAACAGTCAACTTACTCTGAAAAATGAGAGAACCCCTCTATGGACCTTCCCCCTGTGACCCACACAAACAATTTGGCTCACTGTCCCTTCGCAATTATAAACCTACCACTAAAGGAGTTCTAGGCTCATTACCTAGCTTCATAATGAAGCACATTAGCAGGACAGATGGATAGCTGGCAGTAGAGGCTGAAACAGGCTAAAATCCAAAGTGCTCTGATATATGCCCTTGGGCTTTCTCTGAAGCTTGTTTTTTTAAGAGGATTTTAACATTCAAGAGTTCATAGGAAGCTTGCTTCCTTCCAGAAATTGTCATTGTCCATGGCATAGAAGCCCCCACTGGTGTTCACATTCTACGTTTGTGAGCTAATGTTGTTAGTTGTCCCACTGCTGCTAAGATTTTGAAGTTGGGTCACCCAGGGAACAGCACCATTAGTGCCGTGGGTTGCATCCTCTGTGCCAGGAGTGGTCCTTGGGAGTTCTGGCAGGAAACCCCACAGAGACCAACCACCCTTTGGACAGAATCTTCTCAAAATGATCCTGTGGTCCTCAAACCTTAAAATAATATATTTTAAAAATCCCTTCTCTTTTCCCACAACTGTTTTGGGGACCATGCCTGTTTCCTTGCCAGGAGGAGAGGAATATCTTCAGTGATGTTCCTGACATGTGCTGATGTACATTGACAGGCAGCATAGGGGTATGTACAGACCAGCTAGGGGAGTTGAATCCTGCCATCCAACACATCCAACAGTCTCTTTGTTTAATATTTTCCTACACTGCATGCCAATTTCCTTCTATACTTATAAGGCACAGGAATCATCCTTACCAGTATTTTTGCTTGCTTTATGGTGATGTTTCACATCACTGGCAGAAAACCATACTGCTGTTGGACTCTGCAGCTGGTGCTTTGTACAGAGATGTACAAGGCATCCTTCCACTGCCTACAGGGCCACTATAGGCTCCCTTGGCAGAGCCAGCTTTTGGCTTTCTGATCTCCCAGAAAGGGGTCTGTCTTGCTGCACCAGTAACCATTTCTGATGTGCATTAACTAGGAACACAAAACTGCTCTGCTGAATTACATGAGGCTAAGAGGCTACAGTTCAGCTCCCCTGGACATGGCTACAAACCAGCATGAAAATAAAAAGGCAAGCAGCAAAGATGGGTTTACAGCAAAACAAATGTTACACAATTGTGTAAGAGAGTAGGGTAGGGATAAGTACTACCCCAGCCCCTGAGGTTGTACAACCAGCAAAGACCTCAGCTCCTCCTTCTGAGTATATGCTATTGGAAGAGTGATGTCCTTGGGTGTGGTTCCATTGTTCAGGCTCTTATCAACTAATTAACTCCATGGCTATGCCGATGAGGGACCAGAGGCAAAGAATTGTTGAATCTCTCATGTTGGAGCCTGTCCCACTATGCTGGGGTGCATGGGCAAGGAAGAGGATTTGTGTTACAGATGATGCCAGCATCCTGTACGGATGAAGTGGACCTAACATTTGTCATTGAAGAGAAAGCAGAAAGCACTGTCACTTGAGGCTACCCATGCATACGTTCTGCCAGTACTGAGGACAAGAAAAAAATGTTACATATACGACAGTGCACCTTGCACCCAAAGCTTTCAAAAAAGTTTACAAATCCTGCATTGCTGTATTGGCCTTCCTTAACTGCTGTTCAAGATGAGCATCATTCTGCAGAACACCAAAGTAAGCCGCATGGATGCTCACCTGTAACTCATTGAACCATGTCCCACTTGGGGCTGATGATAGATAATCCCAAAGCAGCCACCCACTTCCTTTGTCATCATTTGACCATATGGTTTCTCAAACTTCCTTTATCTATTTCTTCAAAAGTGTTTCTCTCTGCAGTGTTAACTTGAGCTACAGCACAGGTGTTGTCCTACTTCAGCAGCCATCTCTACACTAAACCCCGCTGTAGCTTGGATCAGTTGCCTGAGATGGTCAAGTGGGCATACTACACTGCTTTGTAGAGTAGCTGCAGGGTTATGTCTTAGACCACCTGTAGTCCTCCATGGCCTTCCCAGAATTCCCTGCCAAGCAGGCAGAAAGGATAAGCGAGTTCTCCCACAGTGCTATCTAAAGCTTACTGCATGGCTGTGATTTATGCTCGTCCTGGCGTTGCATGACAGTAAGCTCAGGACTAGTGTAAATCATCAGGTGTGGATCATACAGTATTTCTGCTGTCAGGGGTGCCAGGCTCACTCAAAGTCAGCAATATGACCATAAGTAATTCAAATTGCAGCTGCTGGGAGAACTTTGCAGGAGCCAAGAACAGAAATATCTTCATGAAAGGTTTATGTTACATAACAGCTTAACAAAACAGAAAGGAGAAAATTTAGGAAAATCATTTAAAAAATCACAGAGAAGATTCCTTGAAAACCTAGTTCAGCAAAGTACTGTGTTTATTTAACCCAAGCTTACAAAAAATACTAAATAAACTGAGGAGCTTGGTCTTGGAGTTCTAAGAAGTACCTAGGGCACTTGTCCCTCTGCCAAGTATTTGGATGAAGTACTGAAATAATATATCCAGAAAAAAACGAGACACTGTGTTTTACTTAGGGAGAAGGGGAGTCAGAGAAATTAATCTGCAGAGGCCATCCTCTTCATTGCAATGAGTAAGTGTTTACTGCTCCTTAGTGGGGTACAGGTGACGTGTACTTTACCGCAGACAAGGATGTATTATCTGGAACAGCCAGCAGGCATTTGAGCTTAGTAGGGAGGTGAGAGGTCTATTCATTTTATCTGTGACTGATTCTCTGCTGGGCTGTGAATACACAGGCCAGAAATTCCATGTCATGCTACTTAGTCCAAAGACAGATTAACTACTTTGAGCCCTTATTGAGGCAGTAGTGTGTAACATTGGGTTCAATGTTTTCATGAAGGCAAGGGTATGACTCATGGTTTGGGGGTTATTTTTTGCCTTTTCTTTGTTTTGATTTGTTTATGAAGGAGGTGGCCTTATTCCAATCTACTTGTAAGGAACATGAGGAGAGCAAGCTAAAAGTAATTTGTGGGGAGTATTTTGCAGAAGTCTCTATAACAACAAAATATAAAGATATGTCACAGTAAAGCCTTGCTAAGAACACACGTTTTTATTATCTAGGAAAGGACAGGTAGTAATGAAGAACTGAATGCAGTCCATATTTTTGATAGTATTGCTCATTTGTAAGATAGAGGATGTACTGATCCTTCTTTCTGATTTGGATCCAAAAGTTTACATTTCCCTCTGTTTCCATCAAACCTGCCACAGAATGTCACTTGGAAGCAATATATTTAATGGCTGGCCTTTTTCTGTTCACTTACTTGTTTCCAAGTTTGTTTGAACACAGATGATAATGAAGGCAAAATAAAACGGCTCAGACAGCAAAAAACACCATGCTTCTTGTTCTAAGACTTTGTTAATTAAGCCATTAAAGATTGCTGGGGTTGGCAATACCATGTCTACAGGGAGCTAATTATTCATGCAACTGATAAAATACCATGACAACAACAAAGAATGACATTTTGTAGACAGGTAACAATGACAAGCTCCTGCCCTGCAGAGTACAGTTGGTAGGGTCAGTCTGTACCCTCCTAAGTCGGAGGGATGCCTCAAGTGCATAAGAGCAACTTAGAACTCCCATTTCTGTTGAGAAGGTGATTAAAAAGAATGCAGTAAATTCTGACAAATATAAAGACCAGAGATGTGTCAATCAGTGTAGATATACTGCAGCTATAGAGTACACATGGCTGGATACTGCTTTAACAGCAGAGAAATGGGCCCAGGCTTGCTGATTCACTCTTTCCTGGTTTTTATTTTATACCTTCACGGAGATGGTGGGTTTGGTCTAAAACTCTCTCCGAGTTCATCTGCTTTAGTATCTGTTTTATTCCCCTTTTGTCACCGATACCCCTAAAAGACTACTTTTTTTCCTTTCTGTGCAGCAACAGCAGCACAGGAGCTCTAATGTATTTGCTGGAAGCATATTTTCATGGTGAGAATTGTGTGTAACTGAGACCTTTCAAAAGAACCCACCTTGCAGCATTGCAGGATTTCAGTGGAGACCTGACTGTTGAAGGACCCCTTTTTACTCTGTAACCTATATCACTTATACCTTTGTCTAACTATAAAAGCCTTTATTTTTACTTAATTTTCCCATTAAAAACAGGCTAGTTGAGCATCTATTAAAATCCATTAAATATTTTTTTTTATTGGAAAAGAATTCAAAGCAAATTTTTGAGGTGGAATCTTAAAAGCCTTAATAGCACTGGCATTTAAACACGGAAAAATGAAGACTGGGCAGCAAATGGATTGAGAGAGGCCCTGAGGAGGACGACTTGAGGGTGTTGGTTGACAAGAAGCTCAACATGAGCCACCAATGTGCCTGCTAAACAAAATCCATCCATCATCTGGGCCATATCTAAAGAAGCATGACTAGCAGGTCAAGAGAGGTGATTCTGCCCCTCCATTCTCATGACACCCCACCTGGACTACTGTGTCCAGCTCTGGTGTCCCCAGCATGAGAAGGACATGGACCTGTTGGTGTGGGTCCAGAGGAAGCCATGAAGATGACTAGAGGGTTGGAGCATCTCTCCTATGAAGACAGGCTGAGAAAATCGAGGTTGTTCTACCTGGAGAAGAGAAGGCTCTTGGAAGACCTTATTGCACTTTCCTCTACCTAAAGGGAGCTACAAGGGAGTTGCAGAGGAACTTTTGACAAGGACATGTGACAGGACCTGGGGAAATGGCTTTAAACTGAAAGAGGATAGACTTAGGTTAGATATTGGAACTCTGAACAGGTCACCCAGAGAAGCTGTGGATGACCCATCCCTGAAGTGTTCAAGGCCAGGTTATACGGGGCTTTCAGCAACTTGGTCTAGTCAAAGGTACCTTTGACGTACCTTTCCTGTATCCTTGTATGAACCTGTTGTCCGTGAATTTGTCTCATACTTTTCTGAATCTGCTAATGCTCTCTGACTACACACCCTCTGTGACAAGAAGGTCCAGAATTTCCCCACTCTCTCTGTAAAGGTAGATTTTAAAAGAAATGGATCTCCTACTGGATTCATTGAGTGCTCTCACCCTCAACTGTTTAATCTACTGCCTCCATAGTTTATAAACCTTGATCACATTCAGCCTTGATTTTTTTCTCCAAATGGGAACATTAGACTTCTTAGTCTCTTGTGAGGCAGCTTCTCCATCTTCTCAGATTTTCTAGTTGCCCTTCCTTGACTGTGCTACATCCCTCCTGAGATGTGGAGTCCTGAGCTGCACTTGGCTGCTGTGGATGCCCCAGGATATTACACAGCAGCAAACTGGTACCTTTGGCACTGATCCCAGTCCTCTTTGTGATGAGACAGAATCATCTTCACGGTGCATGGTGGGTGTCTGTATTGCTATTTACACATCAGACTAACAGCACAAACTGCAGCCATTTGCCCTTCAAAATAACACAAAATTCCCTGAAAAATCTAGCAGAGGATTTATCGATGTTTCTGGAGACTGAATAGGTTATTTATTCCGGTGACTGTTGATTTTCACATGGGGTAAAAGGAAAAAAAAATCCCATAAAAACTTGAAAACCTGCCTGACACTCTTTCATAGTAATTTTTTTTTTTTTCCACAGCACTGTGGAAAAATAACACTCAACAGGAAAGGTACAAACTCTGAGTCAATGCAAAATTGCTAAGCACAATTTGAAATGAGGAATTTTCAGTCTCTGAGACCTGGACTTGAACCACCTTTCTGCAGCTGTTCTTCCTTTTCCTTCTCCCACTGGGCAGCAGACAGCATCCAGTGAAAGAAAGAAGCTGTGGTGACTGGGGACCTAACTAAGGGCTCCTGTTTGTGGACACCAGCTGGGAATCTGCTTTAAATTAATATCACCTTATTTTTCCTCTTAATCCTCCAAAGAGGCAACTGCCAGAAGCAGAATTCATGGCAATCCTGCTCCACTGAAAACCTGGCTTGTGTGCCTCAGGAGAGCAAGAATGGTTCAAAATTCTAAGACAGAAAGCTATTGCAGAAACCACAGTTTTCCTGGCCCTCACCAATGGATTTTTCCACCAAAGAAAAACCAAAAAAGGATGCTTTTGCCTAGTAGTGGTAACTTGATGTTCTGTATGACCAGCAAAGAGGTCTCCACACTCAACTTCCTGTGAAACCCACAGAAGGAGAAGCTGATCTGTTCCACCCAGGCACACAGAGAGAAGGCTTGTAAGGACAGAAACACAGTCAACTGCTACAAGATGCACCCAGAGGGGAGTGCACACAGTGCCAATTCAGTACTGAATTTCAACCACTTTGCTTTACTAAACTTCCCATAACTTTGGCATGAGGCACTATTGGTGCTGTGGAAGTCACACAGAGAAGGATGCTTGGCTGATCTCTCTTTGAGGGTGCTGTGTTTTCCCTGCCCCACTGTCTCTCTCACAGCAGAGATCATCAAGGCTGACTCAGGCAGCATGAAAAGGCATCAGAAGGTGAGTGAGTGTTGTGTATGCTCCTCACGCCTCCTCATGACTTAAAAGGACAGAGTGGGAGCAAAATGTGGCAAGAGAAGCCTCTTGCCTCATGGATCCACCCATTTTGCACTCATTTACAAAACCTCTTGCAGCAGACACAGCTGTGGGACAGGCTACCTAGCAGGCTAAGAATCCACTGAGCACTGATTTCCAGCAAAGCCTTGCCTGAGCCTTTTCACCTTACTCCTTGGCAATGCTCCCAACCCTCCTTCCTCTGCTCAATCCTATCTCCATCCTGTGGAAATGCTTCAATTCTCGAGGCAGGTCTCTCTCTGGGGTCACAGTTTCAAGGTTCTCTCATGGTGCTTCACGCATTATGTGTCAAACACCCTGAAATGTTCTTTCCTTTTGCTGACAGCTCCAAGCAAATAAGTGTTTAACACTCTATGGTGGTGGGAACGCTTCAAAAATTCTTCTCCTAGCTCATGTCTCCCAGAAGAATTTTAGAATCTGCCATTTCAAGTTCACTAGCAAATGCTGCAAGCTCCAGGCTTGCATCTCTAGGCTTGCACACCAGCTGACCCCAACTGATCACAGGGTTATCCCACAGCATACGGCACCATGCTCAGCACGTAAAGCTGAGGGAAGAAGGAGGAAGCTGGTGATGGTTTGTCGGGATGCATTTGTCTCCCTAGGTAACCAGTATGCATGACGGAGCCCTGCTTTCCTGGGGATGGCTGAATACCTGCCCACCCATGGGAAGTGGTTCTTTTGCTTTGCCTGCACCTGCAGCTTTTGTTTTACCTATTAAACTGTCTTTATCTCAACCAATCAGTTTTCTTACTTTCACCCTTCCAGTTCTCTCCTCCATCCCACTGGGGCAGAGTGAATGAGTGGCTGTGAAGACCTTAGTTGCTAACACATACATACACACACACACACATATATATGGGCTTGTTATTACAGCCCAGGTTTTCCATCCCTGTGTAAGGTGAGTGTAGTGCATCTGTCTCATTTGCTGCAGGTATGGAATTTACAAGGGCTCAAATGGCCCTTCTCCACACAAGGGATGGTGGATGGATTGGGCTCTGCATGGCAGTCTGCTAGAGACTGGTAAATGTAATACTCCATACGTACATCCTTCACAATGACAATGTTCAATAGCATCATGGAACCACTCTGGCTTCAGAGGGTAACTTTCATGCTACACAAGGAAAATAGGATTTTTTTTGTTTCTTGTTTTAATTCTGCAGAGTTATGCTTGTCTCGTAACTACTCCACTTTCCTGGTAGATCCACGTTGCTAATAAAGGACTAGATACAGTTTTTAGAGCAAGGCTATTTTATGTTGAGCTTTTTTGGTTTCTATTGGCCAGGAAGGACCAGCACTGTCTATTTAACCTCTGTGTTCAATGACTATACCATGTTTCTGCATGCAGAGCTGTCTCTTGGTGCTTCTCTGCCCCGTGATGGTTGGCTGGTCAAAGGAATTCTCTAGACATTTGTAAACAACTGTAAATATACTTTAGGCCAGTCTGGTTCATCTCATACTCTCCCCATCTTCTTTCTATAATTGCCCAAAGTGAATGCTGCAAGCTTGCAATATTGCTTTATGAGATGCATATGAATCTTGCATTGTGCATGGGGATGGAAGAACCAGGCTTAGGAGCTTTGAAGCTTGCAGACAGCAGAAGGAAGACATCCATATGAAAAAGAAATCATATGAAAGCGCATATAAAGTGAGAAAAGGCAATTGGTAATGTTGAAGCTAAAGACTGGAAACTAGCTTTCCAGAAAAAACAGTGAAGAGAATCAAATAGAAATTGAATGCAAACCTCAGTTTTTCATATTTAAAAAGATTTTTTCATTAGTTCCAAGCTTTTTAACCCAGCACTTATCAAAGGAACAGCCTTTTTGCATCCCCTCTTTTACTATTCAAGTTAGAGCACTATGTCTTGACCACAAACAACTAGCGTGATGATGATTTACCTTACTGCCAGTAGTTATGGCCTTTGCATCCACTTCCAGCTTGCTAGGTGGTCAGTTTAGCCTCCTGATATTTAGGGCAAAAGTTCAGTGAACAGAAGTTTCAGCAATGGTGAATCCAAAACTAAAAAAAAAAAAAAAGGAGAGACTTCAAAAAGAGAATGAATTATCTCCATTTAATTTCTGTGTATGAACTTTCAAAATTCACATTATGTAGCCTATGCTCATGATCTGGGGGTGAAGAATGCAGATTTTATATTCAACCCAACTAAATCCACATGATTCCAGAACTCACTTTAAAATGACAAATGCAAACCAAAGCACTGTTTTCTTTCTGATCCTCAGCTTCCTTCCAAAGTCTGTAAAGGCATTACCAGATATTTGTAGATGCCTGTAACTGTTTCACTACTTGGCAACTGCAAAGAGCCGAGCATAGTGTCTTCTGGGAGCACTAGTGAGGCACTGCAAACAGCACATAATCTCTCTTTTTTGTGACAAGTAGCACTGAAGTCCTGAGAGGAGATGAACAACCAGTGACTAACCTTCCCACAGCCAGCAACTGCACTGTGAAAGCGGTCCAGGCATTTAATAACTGATTTTACAGGTGACTAAGCAAACAAGGGAAGCTAAGTCCTTCCCAAAATCCCGGGATGGCTGGAGATCTGGTGAGTGAGGTTGCCCCAGCTGCTCCCTGCAGGCTCCCTGTAGCGAGGGCAGTGGTAATGGCTGTGGCTGAGGCTGGGAGGTGGGATCAGCTCAGTCGGGAGTCTGTGTTGCACAGGCACGCAGCTGGTTGGCCCTGCGGTCAGCAAAGCTGTGAAAATGTGGGACTTCTGAGCCTGTCCTTGGGGAACAAGTGTATTGATTGCTGGAGCATGCGAATGTGTAATTGCACTCCAGTGGCCTGTGGACAGCGGTAGAGACAGGAGTGTGCAGATGTGATTGCAAATATTGTCTACATAGGCAGTTGCATTTACTCACACATGCTACCATGCTTTTATACTGAATCTCTATTTTAAGGTTACCAGAGCATATTAAACTTCAGCTCTGTCCCCCTGGAGCGTGGGGGAAGCGCCCTGGTTTCATTGTGTTCTTTGTGGATCCTGCGTGCCATAAGGACAGAGAAAAATAGCCAAATACTGAGCTGGTGTATTCTTAATAATACCAATCCAAGAGTAATAAAGCCCCAAACCTATTCCACCAGTGCTCCTTTGTGCAGTCTTACAAATTATCAGAAACTCTAAGTTTGCTTCCAGAGGTTTTTCAGAGCTCTGTTGGACTTCGCAGTCCATCTTTCTCTAACTTTTTACTTTTCACTACAGTCATGCTTTATCCTTCCCTATTTTCACCTTTGTCATCAACTGGTTTTATTCTACCTATATTTTGAAAAAGTGAATCTTACCTGATTTCAAAATATTTTTCACATGGACAGATTCCTGATGACAAAAAGAAGCATCTTGCTCATAATCATGAGAAGCCACAGAGGGGACTAGCAAAGTAGGGAGTTTGCTTGCTGAGGATGTCCCATGCTGCAGAATTTGTGGATTGGCTATGATTTTGAAAGATACAATATATACAATAAGCAAGGAACAAGCAATAGGAAGGAATGATGTAGTTTTTGTAGACTTAGTCAAAAATAGTCTATAGAATTAATTATTTCAAATAGTTGGGCAAGCTGAAACAATTTAACATCTGTGGATTTTTTTTTCTGCATCTTAGCAGAGATAGCAGTGATTGGCCAGGCATACCACAGCCATGTGCATGTCAGCTGAATGCAGAACAGTTGTTAGCTCTAGATATTTGCTGAGGATAGTCTTTCTGAGCCATAGAAAATGATGCTAACAGAAACGTAGAACGCATGAGAAAGAAATGTATGTTCAAAGAATAGGACATCATGCCCACATGGGACTTGCCATAGACTTGTATTATAACTTGGCAGCTTGAAACACTGGTATTTTGTTCCTTCTGGGAAAGAGCTTTGGGATCTCTGCTATCTACCCATAAAGTGCAGTATTATGAAAGAGTTCCCTTGATTGCCCTTTCCACCGGCAGACTTTGGCCTTTTTCCAAAGGCATATTGTATTTGCATTGATCATACTGCTGACTATATGACCTTGTCATTAGGAAAGCATGAAACATAAAATATGAGTTACTTGGACTCCTTCTTCTAGTATTATTCATTGTTTTAATTTTTGATCTCTGAACGAGATTGCAGAGCCAGCAGGAGGTCTGTTTGAGACCCGCTGACACTGTGGAATTTGTGGTACTTTAATTATCTGAATGATCTAAACAAAAGAAGTTAAACACTGAGTACTGTATGATGGATTGTTAGCTGTAAACTGCAAAAATTAATTTGGCTGCTGAAACGGTTACATGAAACTCTGAAGGCTGCTCCTCCAATACCCAGACTAGGGCATCAGATTGGACATGCTGAATGCAAATAAAGCCAGATATTCACAGAAGATTGTTTCTGTATCAGAAGTAGCCTTTTTCACTCTTATTTTGCTGTGAAGAACTACTCAGTCATTACAGTGGGCATTAGGTCTTTAGATCAGTTCATGGTCCCCACATCCCTCGTTCCCTTATCCTCTTGATTGTTTACAGTTTTGGATTCACTTAAGATGCACACTGATGCATCAAGCCCAGCCAGTCCACACATTCAATAAGTACAGAGAGTAGTGCTTTCTGCCATTGCATACTAGGCTGCAGTTGTGAGTTCTGATTTGCACTGGATGCTAACAGAATATCCATGTTAAAACCAAACAAAGAAACAAAACCATAAAAAAGTCCCAAACAAACAAAACTCAATTTCTTGGCTGTATTTGTGGTAGAAAGGTTTGTCAAGGGTAGTTCAGTGGATGCAAGTACAGCAAAGCTGAAGGAGTCCTTAAGCTGCGGCTTGCTAGAGAGTAACCTGGGAAAAATAATCCTGTGCTTGCCCTTCACTAAGCATCCCTTACTGGCATTGAGAGCTGGCCTCTTCTGGCACCATCTGGCTACCCTCACCTTCTTAGGGCTTTGTCCTGAAGGTGGAAGTAAGGATTGGGTCACAAGGACACTTTCCCTCCTTGCACCTCACTACCAACCTCCTCTTGCGAGCCAAGTCAGGAAGTGCTAAGAAACACCCTTCATCAGGAACCATAAACTTCAGCTATGTAGTTTGCTGTTTCTAATAAAGCGCTCTTCTTTTCTTCCTTGAAATTGTCTTTAGGGAAAGCCACCTAGAGCTAATTACTTGAGTGTCTGCAGAGATTTTCTTTACACTCAAAATATGCAAAGTATCCTACTAAAAATCACAGAAAACTGCCATAATGGAGCACTTGTAACAATACCCTGTAACAGGAGTTAATCTCAGTGTTTATTTGTGTATTTTTAGCATGTAAAAATATGTTTGTCAAAGTTTGCAGTGCTGCCAGTACATGTGACTTTTAGTTCATCTCACTATATCAAGTATTTTAGTTAGCCAGAATTGCTACAGCTGACTTCTTAGGAGAATCTTCATCTTCTGAAAATAGAAACTAATGAGTGGTCATGATAACTGAATCAGACGAGATGCAGAAGAGGAATCTGAAGCTGAGTTGGCAAAGATAGTAAGTGCTAGGAGCTAGAAAGACAGAGCTTACAAGAAGTCAAGAGGCAACTAAGAAACTGGCTGGGATGACTAACAAAATTGTACAAGGCAGCCCAGATGGGAAACTGGGCATTAGCCAGAACATGGGTGAAGCTGACAAGAGGACATAAATTCAGAGGGAAAACTGGGCAAGGAGAGTGAAAGGAGGAAGTGTATGGACAATTTTGAAAGAAGGGAGAGAGGGGAAAAAATGGGTGGAGAATCTTTTTCGGCAAGTAAAAGCCAAAATTTCTGTACCTTCCTATTGCCCCACATGACAAAGGCAAGAGATTGTTATCACAGTTATTTCCTTGGGTCTAAGTAACAGAGGTCTGTGCAGGCAGCCTAAGTGCCAGAGATGATGTGTAACAGCTTGACACTACAACATGAAATTTTTACTTTTATAATCTGTACAACTACGTACTGCACTCTCCCTGTCCTCACCAACAAGATTTCAAAGTCAGGCCTTCAGCAGATGGAAACAGGAGGGTTCAGAACATGTGTATGTGTGTGTTAAAGGACCACCGTGAGCTGCACAGTCGCACAGCACTGCACAGGACCCTTGCCACACCCAGCGCACAAGATGGATGAGGCTCACTTAATGAGCAGCTGCTCAGTGCTTTTTCCCCCTCATTGTTCACAGTGTGTCTTCATGCCTTATGGACTGCATACTATCTGCATTGAAGGCAATTACTTCCCTCATGAGTTTTCCTGTGCTGCTTATTGCTATAGTAACTGTGTGCCTCACAAATACTAACTCATCTGTTTTCTTCTTCCCCGTGGAGATGGCAGGGCACTACCTGTGTTTCGTGAATGCAGAGCTGTGTTTCATGAATGTAGAGCTGAGAAATGGAGAGCAAAAGCTGAAGAGGAGTCACTCAAATACCCATATTAGAGTGGAACTGTATGTTCCACAGCACTCGGTGACTCATAGCACTTTGCATGCTGTAGCTCTGGCTTGCTTTGGGTTTAGTTCTTCAGTTTCTTCTGTAATCTCAAAGCCTCGATGAAGGCACTTGGTACATAATAAAGATGTAATTATTGACCATCTCTGAAAAGTATGAATGACCTAACTAATGTCACATACAAAACCTATGTCTCAGACTGGGACAGTATCTATTTGTGCAGTTTGATGTTCATCCACGTCTAACTATGATAGCAGCCAGTCCCTCATCTCACACATCATGCACCGTATGCTATAGGTGAATTGCTATGGATTACAGAGGCAAGAAAAGCATCAGCTAATAAAGTGGTACACTGAACTGAAAAAAAGTATTGCCAAATAAATGTTGCAAACATTATGGAACAAGCCAGTTAAGCATGCATTAGCAGTAGGATTACTCTGCTTGCTTGCACATTTGTCCTTTTTCTCTTCTCCATTATGTGATTTAATTCCTTCTATATTACAGTCTGCAAGGTTGAAACTGTCATTTTCTGTATTTGCAAAGCACCCTGCATATGCTCAAAATTATTTGAACAGCTTGTGAGATAGGTAAATACCATCATTTTAGATGGGAAGAAAGTTAAAGTCTGGGGCCTAAATTAAAAAAAAAAAAAAAAGGGGTTACAGTGATTGCATATTTCACATTTGTACAAGGAAAGAGGCCATCTGTGAGCTCACCTGTGGCAGGCTGAACACAGAGATGAACATGGGAATGGAGTTCTTGTGCATTGATATGCAGGAGGTGTAAATAATTTGGTGCATACCTACTTAGGAGGGTATAGAGATATATATGAGTCACTCCAAGTAACATAGAAAGTCAATCAATCTTATCATCTAATCAGTGTAACAAAGGAAAAATATGTTTTCTTAAAATAGCAAGCAAATAAATCATGTGAGAGATAATACTTTAAATTTTGCTGAGGCTCTGTAAGTTCCAATAAGCACCAATCTTTCTCACTTAATTAGTGTCCTTAGGGAGCTACATTGCAGGTGTTCTTCATTATTTTCAGCAGAAGTTTAGCCATTTCTCTTCACATTGTCTTTTTTCAGGACAAGTCTCTGCTTTCCAGCTGGGGATAGTTTTGTTTCAAAATTGTTTCTCTCTTTATCCCTCACAGATCATTGGAATGAAAAGCACTTTCTCCTCTCTGATCATTCTCATGTACCTTCCTGGAGAAGGAAAAGCAAACGTAGGCTAGGGAAACAGTGCCACTGCCTGAAATCTCATCTGTTTGGGTGCTTACCACAAGGACAAATCAATGAAGGAAGAGGGTCCTATTTTCATCATTAGTAACAGCAGGCTCCTGGCCAGATGCAAGGATAAAAATAAGAGTTTCTCATTAGAAGCCTTGATCAACCCTCTGCAAGATTATTATGTCAAGCTGTTTTCAAGGGCTTATGTCTTATTTCAGCAAGTCACACACTTGTATGCCCAGCTGCCCCCCACTCACACAGCTCTGGGTGGGTCATTTTACTTCACATGTCAAAATGGGAGTGACCTCTTGGCTATTGAAAGTATTTGGAAAAATATCTATGCATAACAGTCACAGGCTTTCTGTGGGGTGGTTCTTCAGTTCAGGGAGTGTTCAAACTTGAAGGCTGGCTCTGGTTTTTGCAATTACATCCTCTAGGGTGATTACATTGCCTTTAGGTGGATCTCAGACCCACGTTTTGTGAATCCATTCCTCTTGTCTCAGAACGTTAGGGAGTTGAAAACCAACAGCAGGATTTGTTGTAAGAAAGAGCTAAAGAAATTAACGCTTTCCATAGACTTAGCTGGAAACTGGGTGCCTCTGAAAATGCTGCTCCATGCTCTGTGTTTCTAGCCATGCTGAGTAAGTAACTTCTAGACACTCCAGGACTTGAAACGGCAAAAATATTCATGGTAAATTCAAAATACAAACATAATCCCAGCTCTGTATCTCCACAGTTGCTCTGAGATCCTTTCCAATGTAAGTGAATCAAATGGGAGCACAAAGGTCTATGAAAGTGAGTGACTGTGAAACAGATAAAATAACTGTAGTCTTACAGTTAGCAGAATAAATTTTCCTTCCTGGCAAGGGCAATGGCAGAAGGTCTATTCAATGAACTCCCCTGGGATCTGTAGCAGGAGCTAGCCTGGACTGGAGTTTAGCAGCTTTATCTGCAGGCACTATTCAGTATTTTAAACCATTGATGCTCTGTAAGGGGAGATTTGTTATGTGTATGATCAGCTGCCTAACTTGGGCCTCAGAGCAGGGTTTTGCATTTACAGTCCTTCCCTAGCCGGAAAACTCTCATAACTTATTGACTAATTAGGCTGTTTGAATTTACAGAAACATTAAGCCCTGATTTTTAAAATCTGGTATTGAAGTGCTGCCACTGAAATGTCCTTGCCTCCACCTCCAAATTTGCTTCTGCCAATGTTAGGTGTGACATAAATCAGTGAATCTCTGACCAGCTGTCTCTTAGCAGTAGCTTTAATATCTGCATACTGTATGGTATGTGGGAACGAGCAAGAGAAGACGTGCCTGGGACGTGAACAGAAATCACGTGCCCTGTTCTGTTTGCTCCCTGAGGTGGGCAGATGCACAGCTTGCTCCTCTTGGCTGCAGGTGGCTGCCACTGCTTTGTCCAACCGGAGGGACCAGCAGAACCTCAACGCTGCTGGGCACCTGTGTCCTCTTCCCAGGCAGCCACCATGCTTAAGTGTCTCCAGGGCCCTCCAGGTCTGGGAATCTGGATGGATCCCAGTGGAGCTATCCCATAAAAAAGCCTCATTGTTTGCCATGTACTGCTGTATGCTGTAGCTCTCCTGTGATGCTGTGCTGGCTGAGAGCTGTCAAGGTCAGAAGAAAACGTTGCAAGTAGTAGCTCGCACCCACTTTTTGAAATTACTATGCACATCCCTATTGCAATGGAAAGGGACTATGACTTGTTATGTACCCATCTTTGCCTGTCTGTGGAGACACTTTGCAGCCCCTACCCTAAAGAGAATGAGGCAGATCTAAAGATACGAATTGAGCCCATAAAGCACTTGATAACTACTTTGTACAGTGTGTGCATGAGTGCCATGTGGAAATAAGGAAGTGGAGATGCCCTGAGGAGCAGTTGGCACGACTTTGTTGTTGGGTATAGCCATTCACAGGAGCTCATCCCAGCTGTGACCTGGCACAGCAATCTCTTCTTTCTTCCTTAGGAAGTCAGAGAATCCCTGATGAAACTGGAAATAAAACTCTAATCTTAATTCCCTAGCTTTTCTGTTCTTAGTCTGAGCCTTAGTTTTGTCACTTACATTTTTGTCCAGACTGTTAGAACACATTTGATGGTAAAACACCTTCTGGATATAACAGGCCTCTCAAAAAGCATGTAGGCAATGTTCAGGAAATGCCTGCATGACATTTTCTAGGTCGTCTTATGGTGCTGGTAAAAACATAGAGGAAATAAACAGGGGATCCCTCTTTGGCATTAACAGTTCATTATACGAGTAATTAAAAGACTGGACAAAAGAGAGGGAGAGTATGTATGCTCACATGTTTGTAAATTAAGACATATATACATGTTAAATATGAAGTCAATAAGTAACAAAGCATCAACATTTATTTCATTTTTCAAGATCAGTTTTATGAGATTTATTTCGTACTGTAGCAGCAGCCAGTCTACAGCAGCTAGCTTCCAGTCACTTCCAAATGAGTCATTTCCACCTACACTAACACATGTCAGAATGGTTCCTACTGTGTATCTACCTATTGGAAACAAATAGAAAATAACTATGCTAATCTGAACTTCTACAGGTTTTTTTACCTCTTAAAGTCTTAGAGGTCTTATGTCTTAGGGTCTTAAAGCACTGCAGGAATGGAGAGCTCCCATCCCTTCTATGGTGGTAAGGTGTATTAGATACACTTTTTAGATGGGGAAACCGAGGCAGAAAAAAATAGTTCATTTGCCTAATGTCACATACCAACTCTGCCAACAGAGTAAAGCTAGACACAGACTGCTCCCATAGTTTTGCTGCCTACCCACTAGATAATACTGCCATTAAATACCAGAAATCTTTTTTGTTTTTTCTTTTGCTTATTTCCAGCTGGAAGTGATGGAGGTTTTTTCCTTTCTGTTGCTTAGCTACCCCCTGACCTTTGGATAGTCTTTCTCATTGGCTGGGTGAATGCATTTCCCTACAGCTGCCTGGACATGCATGTGTCTCAGATCTCCCCCTCCAGCAGGATCTCATCAGCTGCCCTGTCTCAACCATGTGTTTCTCTTCCCATCTTGCTGAAAGAAATTTTGTTATTTTGCCTCTAGCACGTACCTAACAGTGCTAGAAAGAATGCAGAAAAAGCCTTCACGACTGATGTCTATTTTTTGATTCACTGTATTATTTAGCAACAGGCTCTTAATGCTAACCCACTCATTACTGTGATTCTGCTTCTCTGGACTTTTCCACAACCTGCAGATCACTGGGTGTGGTGGATTGACCCTGGCAGGATACTAGGTGCCCACCAGAGGCACTCCACTCCCACTCCTCAGCTGGACAAGGGAGAGAGAATATAACAAAAGGCTTGTGGGTTGAGATCAGGACACTTAGCAGTTACTGTCAGGGGCAAAACAGACTCAAACTTGGAAAATGAAATTAATTTAGTACCAATCAAATCAGAACTAACCCAAATCTTAAAAACACCTTCCCCCCTCCAACTCTCCCTTATTTCTGAGCTTAACTTTACTCCCAAATTCCCTCCCTCCTGCCCCCAGCAGCACAGGGGCAGGGGGAATGGGGGCTGCCATCAGTCCATCACACATTGTCTCTGCTGCTTTATCCTTCTCTGTGGAAAGACTCTGTACACTCCTCCCCTGCTCCAGCATGGGGTCCCTCTGATGGGAGGCAGTCCTTGACAAACTTTTGCAATGCATGTCCTTCCTGCACGCTGCAGTTCTACACAGACTGCTCCAGTGTGGGTCCCCTCTGGGGTCACAAGTCCTGCCAGCAAACCTGTTCCAGCATGGGCTTCTCTCCCAATGGATCCATCAGTCTCGCCAGGAGCCTGCTCCAGCTCAGGCTTTCCACAGGGTCAGTCCCCTGCAATATCCACCTGCTCCATTTGTTCCACCGCAGACCTCCATGGGCTGCAGGAGGACAGCCTCCTGAAACAATTCCCCCCCTTCCTTTGCTGTCCTTAGTGACTGCAGAGCTCTTTCTCTCCCGTATTCTCACTCGTTTTTAACCTGTCCACAATTGCTGTTGCACAGTAACTTTTCTGCCTTCTTCACCATGTCATCCCAGAGGTGCTACCACTGTCACCTACGGGCTCAGGCCTGGGTTTGGTCAGTTGCTAGTCAGCCTTGGAGTCAGCTGGCACTGGANACTTACATTTTTGTCCAGACTGTTAGAACACATTTGATGGTAAAACACCTTCTGGATATAACAGGCCTCTCAAAAAGCATGTAGGCAATGTTCAGGAAATGCCTGCATGACATTTTCTAGGTCGTCTTATGGTGCTGGTAAAAACATAGAGGAAATAAACAGGGGATCCCTCTTTGGCATTAACAGCTCATTATACGAGTAATTAAAAGACTGGACAAAAGAGAGGGAGAGTATGTATGCTCACATGTTTGTAAATTAAGACATATATACATGTTAAATATGAAGTCAATAAGTAACAAAGCATCAACATTTATTTCATTTTTCAAGATCAGTTTTATGAGATTTATTTCGTACTGTAGCAGCAGCCAGTCTACAGCAGCTAGCTTCCAGTCACTTCCAAATGAGTCATTTCCACCTACACTAACACATGTCAGAATGGTTCCTACTGTGTATCTACCTATTGGAAACAAATAGAAAATAACTATGCTAATCTGAACTTCTACAGGTTTTTTTACCTCTTAAAGTCTTAGAGGTCTTATGTCTTAGAGTCTTAAAGCACTGCAGGAATGGAGAGCTCCCATCCCTTCTATGGTGGTAAGGTGTATTAGATACACTTTTTAGATGGGGAAACCGAGGCAGAAAAAAATAGTTCATTTGCGTAATGTCACATACCAACTCTGCCAACAGAGTAAAGCTAGACACAGACTGCTCCCATAGTTTTGCTGCCTACCCACTAGATAATACTGCCATTAAATACCAGAAATCTTTTTTGTTTTTTCTTTTGCTTATTTCCAGCTGGAAGTGATGGAGGTTTTTTCCTTTCTGTTGCTTAGCTACCCCCTGACCTTTGGATAGTCTTTCTCATTGGCTGGGTGAATGCATTTCCCTACAGCTGCCTGGACATGCATGTGTCTCAGATCTCCCCCTCCAGCAGGATCTCATCAGCTGCCCTGTCTCAACCATGTGTTTCTCTTCCCATCTTGCTGAAAGAAATTTTGTTATTTTGCCTCTAGCACGGACCTAACAGTGCTAGAAAGAATGCAGAAAAAGCCTTCACGACTGATGTCTATTTTTTGATTCACTGTATTATTTAGCAACAGGCTCTTAATGCTAACCCACTCATTACTGTGATACTGCTTCTCTGGACTTTTCCACAACCTGCAGATCACTGGGTGTGGTGGATTGACCCTGGCAGGATACTAGGTGCCCACCAGAGGCACTCCACTCCCACTCCTCAGCTGGACAAGGGAGAGAGAATATAACAAAAGGCTTGTGGGTTGAGATCAGGACACTTAGCAGTTACTGTCAGGGGCAAAACAGACTCAAACTTGGAAAATGAAATTAATTTAGTACCAATCAAATCAGAACTAACCCAAATCTTAAAAACACCTTCCCCCCTCCAACTCTCCCTTATTTCTGAGCTTAACTTTACTCCCAAATTCCCTCCCTCCTGCCCCCAGCAGCAAAGGGGCAGGGGGAATGGGGGCTGCCATCAGTCCATCACACATTGTCTCTGCTGCTTTATCCTTCTCTGTGGAAAGACTCTGTACACTCCTCCCCTGCTCCAGCATGGGGTCCCTCTGATGGGAGGCAGTCCTTGACAAACTTTTGCAATGCATGTCCTTCCTGCACGCTGCAGTTCTACACAGACTGCTCCAGTGTGGGTCCCCTCTGGGGTCACAAGTCCTGCCAGCAAACCTGTTCCAGCATGGGCTTCTCTCCCAATGGATCCATCAGTCTCGCCAGGAGCCTGCTCCAGCTCAGGCTTTCCACAGGGTCAGTCCCCTGCAATATCCACCTGCTCCATTTGTTCCACCGCAGACCTCCATGGGCTGCAGGAGGACAGCCTCCTGAAACAATTCCCCCCCTTCCTTTGCTGTCCTTAGTGACTGCAGAGCTCTTTCTCTCCCGTATTCTCACTCGTTTTTAACCTGTCCACAATTGCTGTTGCACAGTAACTTTTCTGCCTTCTTCACCATGTCATCCCAGAGGTGCTACCACTGTCACCTACGGGCTCAGGCCTGGGTTTGGTCAGTTGCTAGTCAGCCTTGGAGTCAGCTGGCACTGGATCTGTCAGCCATGGGAGAGGCTTCCAGCTGCTTCTCATAGAATATGTCAAGTTGGAAGGGACCCACAAGGATCACCGAGTCCAACTCCTGACCCTGCACAGGGCCAGCCCCAAGAGTCACACCAGGTGCCCGAGAATATTGTCCAGAAACTTCTTGAACTCTGTCAGGTTTGGTGCTGTGACCACTTCCCTGGAGAGCTTGTTCCAGTGCCCAACCACCACCTTCTGGGTGAATAACCTTTTCTGATATCCAACCTAAGCCTCCCCTGACACATCTTCAGGCTATTCCCTTGGGTTCTGTCACTGGTCACCACAGAGATCAGTGCCTGCCCCTCTGCTTCCCCTCATGAGGAAGTTGTAACTGCAATGAGGTCTCCCTCCAGTCTCCTCTTCTCCAAGATGAACAGACCAAGTGACTTCAGCTGCTCCTCATACAGCTTCTCCTCAGGGCCCTTTGTTGTCCTCCTTTATGCATTCTCTAATAGTTTAATACCTTTCTTGCATTGTAGTGACCAAAACTGCACACAGAAGCCACCCCTGCAGCTTCCTCTTGCCCCAACCTTGCCACTCAAACCCAGTGCAGTGGGATTTCTTTTCAAAACAGCTAAAACTAGAACAGTTAAAGCACTGAACAAACAAGGATCTGAACTTGAAGGCTGGAACATGCATGCACTTGAGACATGACCTCACTGCTACTACAAACATCTCACTAACAAAAATTTGCATGAGACGTCTACTTGATATAGGAGGGTTTAATCTTTAAGACATTTGGACTCCAGAAACAAAGGCAGATAGAATGATCAGAGATGGCCTTTGGTTTTTGGGGTTTTTTTAACCTATCAGCTAGTGTACATTCTTGTCTGGAAATATTTTGCCAATAATCACCATTTGCTGGAGGTGGAGAAGCAGTGACTCAAGAAGAAGACACAAAAGAAAGAGAAGAAACATGCCTTGTCAGGCCATTCTGTAATTTTCTTTTTGCATTATTTAATCATGAAGAATGACATCAAACGGACTACATAAAATGTAGAGCCCTGTGTTAGACATCAGCATCCCATGCACAGCACAAGGCCAGAGCTAAATTTTCTTTCTGATGGGACTTGAACAAACCATAGGATGGAGCTTCCTATATTCAGCCTTTGATAAGCCGGCCAGGAAATGCTGAAGATACAAGAGTCTTAAATTCACCTCCTTGGGAGTCTTCTAGGAGGCATATTCATGTTTGGGGTCCATTATGTATGGCTTTCTCCTAAAGAGCTGAGAAAAGGTCAGTCTTTTCTTTCCCCAGCTGCTAGAAGGTGAGCTGGGAGCTTATGCTGCTGCAGAGAGGACCTTTGCAAAACCCTGGGCTCCTGGGGTCAGCTCTCAACCCAGTCAGAAGTGCTCAAAACTGCTTCTGACCTCTTGGGAAAGTGTTCTTGCTCCTAGGGTATTCATTATTTATCAAAAATAGCTCACATGTGAGAGACTGAGCTTAATTCACAGGAATCTGTACAAACAGCTGAGATCTTCAGATGGAAGGTACTGCAGAACTGCAAATTATTATATTTATTCATAGAGCTCTTGAGACTCAGCCCTTTGAAGCCTAGCGGCTCTCATTAGCAACGTCGTCATGTAATGCCGAGCTCTTAGTAGAACATAATGAAGATATCCTCAGGATGAGGGGAAAAAAGAAACACCACATTTCCTCCCATGGGAGGGAGCATAAGAACTAGATGTGCAATCCTAACAGATACATTCCTTCAGGAGAGATGAGTCCATGTATTTTTTGCAGCACCAAAATGAAATTACCAGAAATTTTAACACAACCTTACACTCCTACTGATTAGGCTCTCACAATGTTTTCCTCTTTGTAAGAAACTGCATCCTATCTCCCTAATAGACAGTGCTAAAATGCCATATGCAAGCAAGCATCCCAAAACACTAGAAAAGTTCCAGTCAGATTTAAATCTAGGCTCCCATTTTAGCATCCATTTCATGGAGGGAATGTGATACTGAAATGCTTTCTTCATGAGGATTTGTTTCCCAGCTTTGAACCTGAGGTCCTCTATGACCCTACATCCTTTCAGAAGGTGACAAAAATGGCTTGTTACTGCTGCAGAATCTTAGCTCTGTGGTGCACCAAGAGATAAAGAAGAGGCCCACAGGCACAGTTTGTGCTCTAACCTACTCAGGCCAGAAGCCAAGCAGATGGGCAGGGAGCTGGAAGCAATTGCAGTGCAAGAATGAGAACTATTCACCTTTTTCGTATGTACAATTGAAAAATGTGGATTTAAAGCCACTTTGCTACAAAGAGCAAAGCAAATAAAGAGTATATGCATAGAGTGCCATCAGACGTGCAGCCACAGCACAGGAGACACAACAAGTGCTGGTGGCAGAGCAGTTGTAATAACCTGGCCTTCATTCTGCTGATATAAACCTGCGAGTTTTTCTATTTGCTTAATATATGTCACTCACCCACTCATCTAAACAAAAGAAAAAGGCTGGAAAAAACTGTCAATTGCAGCATGTTTGCAAATTCTCATCTTATCTTTACTTGTGTAAACGAGTTCTGTGCATTATTAACATTTAAAATACAGTACACATGGAAAAATCATAACCAAAATGTACTAGTCAGGGAACCGGTCCCAAGGACACATAAATATAAAGAACTCCTTTGAAGTTCAGCTGGATAAAAAATTATTGGAGTCACTATGATCTTTCTTCTGGAAGGAAACCAGCTAGCAGTAGGACAACGATGGAGGCTTTGTGAAATTTTTGACCTTCGGGGGTTCTGGAAAGCAATATATTTACTTAGGGTTATTTGAGGGGCTTGGCAAATTGAACAGTCAGGGTTTTAGTCATCTTTGCGTGGGAATGGTGTGTGCTCTCTGTGTAGCAGCCTTGAAATGAAAAGCCTGCCTGCCTGTCTGCCAAGCAATGGGGCTGCAAGCTGATCCAAGATGGAGGCACTGTTTATTCTAGGTCCAGATTCATATTTTACTTCTCTCTCCATTCTTTCATTTTTTGTTAACCTGCAATAAATCATCCATTCTGGAAGCACATGTTTTTTCCTTCTGCATTTGGGAACCATTACTCTAGAGAGTCCTACTTTCAACACTGAACTACATAAACTGATGTGTGTGTGAGCGTCACATTATGAAACGTTCGGAGATTATTTATAGAGTTTGGGGGTACCTGTAGGTTGCCTAAACAGATAGGTGAACCAGCAGTATCTTTACTCAGTTTTTCTAGGTGGAGATGAGTTGAGTGACAGGTGGCACCCCCAGAGCTGCAGGCAGCGTGCTGATGACAAGTCTGCCAGTCCCCCTGGCACTGCTCTCCACAATTGTTCCTCCACTGCAGTGCTTCTGACACCCTGATTTAAATCTCAGGGATATATCTTGCCAGCTGCAGGAAAATTATTTCAGTGGCATTACAGGGCATATGTAACAGTATGTCTGACTTTAACTTGTCTGGCATTTTCTTTCATACCTCTCTGCAAGTTGTTTTTTTCTGATCTAACTGCACAAAAGTCATTCCTTTATTATTTTTTAATGCTTAAATTGGAATGCCTTGGCTAAGTAATTAATAATATGGAGAGGACATGAGTATATTAATGTGACACATCCTGCTTTATGTATCTCCAGCACCTGTTAGAATAAGCCTTCCCAGAATGCAAAGAAGAAAAGGGGTCTCTGCCTCTTTTCACTGGCTGTTTCTCTTTCTTTGCCATTTAAAAAAAAAAAAAAAAAAGAGTTGGTAAAAGTAAAGTAATTGCTCCTATGATGCTTCTGACGTTTGGGATGATTTGTCAGGTTGTGTGAGGATTAGCTGAATGGGTGGGTTTGGGCGTTATAAATGGGATGTGAAAGTCTGGATTCCCTGGAGGTAAGCTTGGCAGGGTTAACTCACTAGGTCCTTTGTTCTTGTTAGACAAATAAAATGAGTTTCCTCTGAGTGGGTGGTAGAAGGGTGTATTTTGGATGAAATCTCAAACATGAGGTTCTGTGTAGATGTTTAAATACTCTCTGGCATGTTGTGTGAGAGGAGGGATGGGCAAGGGGAGGAGCGGAGCTCTGTGGGTGCAGGAAGCTGTCTAGCCCAGCTGCTGGAAACAGCTTTGGAGGCAGCCCACCAGACAAATATTTGACTGCTGAGAAACCAGTGTGAGGCCAGTGTGTTATGTCCCTGTACAGCGAACACAGAGTTTTTTCCTTCTGTGGGCTCCATCCTGCCTTTTTAGATGAGAGCAGGGAGGTTAGGAAGAAGATGCCTGAAATTTTCAGTCTCTACAGCCCACTCACAGCTAGGCCAGCTGGGGCTGTGATTAAACACCCTGTTGTTGGAGAGGTGGTAGCTGAACCCTCTCATTGGCTCAGGAGGGGTTATTTAGCTTCCTGATCATCCTGCTTCCCTGCTGGCATGCAGCAGCAGGGACTGGGGATCCTGTGTACTTCTCCTTCCTGGACCAGACCCAAGGAAGGGGGCTTTGTGCATTGCCCTCAGGGTCTCTAAAACAATCTGCAGGGCTGAGAGATAAAAGAAGTCTCTAGGAATCTCTGCTTGACCACTATAGCTCTACCCTTCTCTAGATGATGGGAAGGGTAATGGGACTAATGGCCTGGGAACAAGGACTGGAACTTAGTCTGGTCAGCCTGTAAGATAGTTTTTGCATTGAAAAAAATATTTTTTAAATGGGAATAAGGAGAAATGTGATAAAAATAACATTAAAAATGTGCAATTCTTCCTGCAATGCAGGAAGAAAGGGAAGGTGAAGGGGAACTCACCCACATGCGGAAGAAGATATGACTTGGAGAACTGGAGAAGATAGACTGTAAAAGCAATGCAATCAGTAGCTAATAATCAAGAACAAAGAGAAATGAAGTAATGATTAACTTATTAGCAGCTTGTAATTGAAGCCTGATCCTTCAAGTGAAAGGAAGGCTGAGCAGAGTTCAACTTCCTAACCTTCATGTATGGTAACTGAAGCCAGAATTAAACCAATTTCATAATTTTTTCCTAAGAGTTCACAGATTGAAAAAAAAAAAAGAAAGTACCCTCTGAAGTCTTACTGAGTGTTTTGTAATAAGATGCTCTTACAGCCACTGTAAAGCTTTCTTTTGCTCCCTATTCCCAGGTGGTGCTTTATTTAAAGGAATGAGCAGTCTCTGAAATCCTGCCAAGACCATGGAGACCTCCACCCCCTACTTATGATGAGCTGTGCAGGAGAGGAATCATGGTAAAGTTTAAGCGAAGTTGCTCTGTGCTCAGAGTATATACCAGTTATGTTTCTGGTGTCTGCTCTCTCTGAAGACAGGGCCTCAAGCCCACTTGCCTTACTCAGAGCTCATGTTTGAGTCAAACTCAACAGTATGGTCTGTGTGAATCACTGCATTGCCAAGTGAGTTACTGTCACAAATGGTTTATCCCAATTACAAATGAAAGAGTAAGAATTGCTTCTGTTGCTCCTCATCCTTAACATTCTACTATATTTTATTGCAGAGCATGTATGGGAAGACGAGATGTACAGGTCTGATCTTCCAAACTCATTACCAGATGCAGTGCTTCTCCACTTTTTACTGTCAAGCCTTCCTCTTGAAATGGTTACAAGCACATGAAGAGTCAGGCATTTCCTATGGCTTTCCTAAAAAGTGCATCTGCATCTATTGAATCTTTGGAGTGTTAAAATATCAATGCTATGCCAACTTTCGGAGATTTTCCCAGCAACATCAAATTAAAGGAAGGCATGGTGCCATAATTTCCCATAGCTGTTGTATGCCGTGTTACAAACAGAAAGCCTACTCATTATTCATAACCAACCAAATTATAAAATATTGGAATCTCTCACACAATTTTTAACATGTAGATTACCTTCTTTGGCTGGTCTTTTTAAAAGCCAGGCTTTAAAGCAAGGCTATACTATAAAATGAAGGACATCACTTCTCACTGTACTGGCAATTATTTCACCAATTCCTCTCCAAGTGTGTAATACACTAATATATGATGATCGTACTCAACAGCAAGGTAGAGTGAATGCTGCAAGGGAAGTAATTACTTCTGAGTATAATTTTGCAGACGTAATGAACTCTCTGTTAAATGAATTTATGAATGCTATCAGAGCTGATGTAAGCACACCCATTACCAGCTTTGTCTAACAACATGCAAATTGCTTAGTGACACCACTTGTGCTGACAAATATTCAAAATATCTGCAATTTTACAAGGTAAGTTTGGTTTTGAAAAGGTATCAGTACAGTAATAAACTTTTTCAATAAAAGGCAAAACTTGACCTATTTTTTTTTTTAGTTGTCCCAGTAAGTTTTGCTCTGTGTGGAAGATGCAGAATAAAGGCAGCCATGCCTTAATAAAAAACGTCTGGCTAAAAGAGAAATATTTATAATTCTCTTGACTGGAAACCTAATTTTAGTAAGGGACTTGGATTTGGCAAAATTTCTTGGAAAAGATAGTATGCTATGTTAATTTTTTCCCCCAAATTAAAAACAAACTGAGAGACTGTCGGTATGTGAAAATAGAAGCGCTTACACAACAGAGTCATGGAAACATGTAGTAAGTTAAGGTAAGCAATTTTTTCATAGAATCACTAAGTATGTTAAGCTGGAAGGAACCCATCAGGTTCATTGAGTCCAACTCCCAGCCCTGCACAAGACACCCCAAGAGGCACACCAGGTGCCTGAGAGCATTGTCCAAATGCTTCTTGAACTTAGACAGGCTTGGTGCTGTGACCACTTCCCCGGGGAGCCTGTTCCAGTGCTCAACCACCCTCTGGGTGAAGAACTTTTTCCTGATAGCTAACCTAAATCTCCCCCAACTCTGCCTCATGGCATAGTTAGACATATAAAAATGATGGTATTTACAGTTCAATTATTATGATACAGAAATAATGAAAAATATATGGTAACAATGCTGTGAAATTTTCATCCATAGCAGTGTGGGTTGTCATCACTCCAAGCTTTAACAAACTAGATAGGCTCTGGCATGGCTAGAGGTCTGCCTAAAACAGAGATCCTCCGAAGTGTATAAAGTTCATGGATGAGTTGCTCAGGTGAGGCTCTGAGGGTGCTCCAGTATGAGCAATGGGTGAAATCACTCCTCAGCTGATCATTCCAGGAAGCGGATTAAATAATGAGGCATCTGTGAAATCTGTGTGTTGGGCTCCTCCTGGTTCAATTTTGTGTTCCCTGCTTAACAGGGAAGGAGGTTTGTAGAGAGCTTGTCCTTCCTTTGCTTTTGTAAAGGAAAGAGGCAGCTTGCATTCTTCTTACATTCTCTTGATCACTTCTTTCTGGGTCTCCTGAGAGAATATTATGATTCATGTTGGTGTAAACCGAAGGAGAGGTTGCAACTGGTAAGTTTTTCCTATATTGGTCTGCAAAGATTAATATTTATTGCAACTAATAGCTACAGCACTTTGACCAAAACTGCAGCAACTCGTGTTTTTATTTCCAGAGTTGTGTGAATCAGCTGTTCTCTGTGTCAGTCTAATGTCCTTATATGTCTCCACTGCTTTATAAGAAAGCAAAACAAGCCTGTCCTGTAAAGATGTTACCTGAGCACTCTATATTTCTGCCAGGATCTATTTACAGCATTACGTTTTGGGTTAGATTTCTTGGTACGTAATCCATACTTGCTATGTTTCCTCTGTTAAACAAAATATATTGAAAATAATAGGACTGTATTTTCTGAGGCTCCTGATATTCTTATGGGTGCTGCTTTTAAAAGAAACATAGAAAAACGGAAATCTTCAGCCAAGTATCTGCTTAGGTGGCAACTTTTTGTGCTGGAGTCCAAAAGACTTGAACTCAGACTTTGAGTCATCTATTTGTTGGATGTTGAGGTATATCTTGGTTTTTGCTTTGGGTTGAAATGTGAGCTTTCTAGTATAAGTAAGCATGCAGAGATTGGCTTTATAACTCACAGGTCTTAGGCTGTCATTTACTTTGGAGTACATCCAAGTGTGACATACTGTCAGGAAAGGAATGCTCTTGATAGTGGATGGGTATACCAGCACCACAATACTAACAGGCTTCTAAATGCCCACAGTAGTAAATTTTAACTAAAACTAAGAGGATATTCTGTCAAAATATCTATAACAACAGCCTTAGCTCCTCATTGTGCTGCCTGCAGTGGCACTACTTGGCTTCATTTTGCTCTTGCTTCTTCTTCACTGTGTCCTCTATTCTGCCATACAGCACTGGTGTGCTGGTACATCCATAATGCCCCCACTCCAGTAAAGGAGAGAGAACCAGGCAGACAAGAACTCCTGCATAGAGCTGGTCAACAAGGGTCTGTAGGCCTGTGGGGAGGGCTGTGTTGGGGATAGATACCATAAAGTAGGATTGCCTAGGAGAAAAGCCCTATCCTGGGCTTCTCCAAGGAATGACATTCTCCCAAGCTTTAGATCAGCTGGAAAGTTACCATTAGGGAAAGGAAAAGGAGAAGTTCCCTGCCAACATGGTCCACCTGTACCAAGTTCACTTACTGAGACAGCTAGTGGCATTGGGATACTGTGTTTTGTGAAGATTACTGGGAAAGATGTTATTGCCTGTCATTACTTCTCATTCCCTGTCAGGCAACACTCAGCAGATGACAGGAAAAAGACCAGTGATTTCAGCATGGAAACTCTCCAGGACCAATCTTTCCCATACAAGAAATAGAAATCCTAGCTTGAATGCCTGAGATTACAGCTCTAGACATTACAGCAGTCAAGAGACTGACAGAAAATATTCTTCTGTGTGAGATCTGCTGTTTTCCATGTGGTGGTGAACAGCATCTCTTTCCTCACCAAACACTGGGACGTTTCGAGGCATACCCATTGGTGCTGTTCATGGCAAATAAAGTGATGCTAAAGCAACAAACTTGTGCATACATTCAGCACTGGAAATTTTTTTCTGGGCTCTTGCAGCTGCTATGGTTACCAGTCAGCAGTTGGCCACCTTCTGTAGTGGAAGTACAGAGTGATTATACTGTACATTATGTGAAGAAGTTGGATAGACCTCGGGAGTGTGACGTGGGTGTGAGTTTCGTACCCACTGCAGAAAGAGCTGGAATCAAAGTTCTCTGAAAGAAATATATTTCAATGCTAATAGTGCCTAAGTGTTTGTAAAACAACTGTCTTTGACTTTTATAATACATCTAAGGGAAAGATCAGCTACAGATTGGTCTTCAGGAAGGAGCTGATCACTTTTGCTCAGACATTATAGTTAAATCACCATGTTAATGAAAGAGCTGTTCACTTTGTCTACCCAGGGATATTCTTCCTGACTTTAAGCTGGCAGTATGCCATTGCTGATAAAAACTTGAATTTCTTCTTGATGAGATTGCAGCTATTTACAAGATAGGCTGTTTCCATGTCGTTCAACATCCTGTCTTTTGTTGCCTTCAACAAATGGTGCTGACACTTGTGCAGCTTTGATTGAACTTTCACAAAAGCTGTCACTGTGGATGAGACTGCCTTTGACTTTTTTCTTTGTTTGTTTCTTCTTTCTTTTTTCAGTGCAGCCTTCTTGAGGTTTTGTTTCCAGCTTATAGCACTTTGGATTTCAGTGGTCTCCACCCAGATTTACACCTGCCATGATCTAAGTTCAACTGCTGCTGGTGGCTCCTGTGAGCTCATTGCTGACAGCACACCCTTCAAGCCTTCTCATGGTCTTTCCAATTCACTCTTCCTTTTCCCATTCCTTTACTGGCATGTTACCTGGGTTTAAATGGCCATATTTATCAGATTCAATTACACATAAGATGGTCAGAAGCAGTGGCTTGAAATCTTAATGTTTCCTGCTTTCTTACCTTACACAGGATTCTCTCTATGCATGCACACCCACAGAGGCATGACTTTTAATTTGCAGTTGAATAGCTGCTTGATGCTCAAGTCAGTCCATGGGAACTTAAGTTATCTTTTCTGCTAGTAAGCATGTTAGAGAGGCAATAGGTGTCCTATATTCTAAAGGAGATAAAGGCAAACATGTAAAGTTACGTCAATAACATTTTGGCAGGCAGTGAATTAGCACATAAAGTGTTGAGAGAGAAATGGTAACAAATCCAGAAGAGTTTCTTTTTCATTTGTGAAATATTCCCACATATTTATTTAGTCAGTTCTCCCTTCTCTGTGAGGGTAAAAAAAAAATCCCTTCTTTTAAAAAATTTCATTTTGCAAGTTTATTTTCAAAAAGGCTGCTGGCAGGTTGTCACAGAAGGGGAAGATTATGATTAACTGAAATGTCATCAGCATGCTATTCTCCACAGAGGCGATAGAAATGGGAATTAAGTAATGAACTTCTGCAAATGGCTGATAGGGGAAGATGAAGCAACAAGCTGATTTCCCAGCTAATGCAGGGCCTTGCTGAATGAATGAAAACAGTGAGGTTTTGCTTTTAACTTCTTACACCTTGTCAACTCCCGTTACCCAAAAAGACAAAACTCTCTTCTGTCAAAAAGAAATCTCCAAGATCATAAGGAAAGGAAAAGGTAAATCCTTCTTTATTTAACTAAAAGTCTTGTATTTCTAAGCTTTGGGTTTTCTATTAATATTTGTATGGCATACATGCTGCTGATCCTTTTTCCAATGTGGCATGATTAAATCATTGCAATGGTAACTGATGCATTTTTCTTCACAGCACTAGCAGAATGCTCATAATTTTATCCCATGGGAAGCTCATGCCTGATTCAATCAGGTCTTCTTTAACTTCTTGTTGTTTTATCAAAGCAAAGACAGAGCAGTACATGTTAGCCTATTATGTTCCATATTACAACTTAGAATGAGTTCAAGCCATAGAATCTGGATATGAATTTCAAATGCATCTAAAAAGGCCTTGTCACTGTGCTGGTATGGGTACATGGCTGGTGTTTGAAATGTTGGGATGTTTAGAGCTGCAGTCTTCAGAACAGTCCGCCCTTCTTTGTTGGAGAAGATACCAACCTCCGCTAATGCAGCAACAGAGGCAGTAATCGAGCCATGCAACACACAATGGGGGAAAACATCTCCTCTCAAATGGTAATAAAACTGCCTTCAGTCCAGAGTTTGACACACCTCTGCAAGTCCTCTCTGACAAGTTAGTTCCTCTGAATGTGAGGGAGCAAGCTGTGCTTCAATGTCTTTTGCCGCCAGTGTCCTGCCATGAGAGGGCTGAGGAGCCCTTTGTTGTGTGACAGCCATGGGCCTGGGTCCCAATAGTCACCTGTCAGGCACAGAATCTTCAGTGCACTGAAGGAGTCTTTCATCTGGCTGTGTGTTCTGGGTGAAAAACACCTTGATGTGGTAAAAAGCACTGGGCTGAAGAAAAGGCTGTAAGGTCAATCTTGTGGGTCAGATTCCTTCTCAAAGTCCCATCTTTTTAGGGACACAGGCAGGAGAAATCATCTGCAAGACCACTGATAATATTCTCAAGGTGCAGTGGAGAACTCACACAGCTGATTCTTGTGACTGTCCCTGTTTTCCTGCCCCTCCCGGGCAGGTGGTGAAGAAGAGGATTGCATGTGCTCCTGACATCCTAACTGTGTTTTGCACCAGTCCCAGTTAGCGTAGAGTCCTTTGGGGACCAAACTGGATGCATTTAGTGCAGACCAGCTACACTGGGCCAGGTCTGCAGCGGGGAATCAGCTTCTATTTGCCTAGAGGTATTTAAAAGACATGTAGACGTGGCATTTAGGGTCATGGTTTATTGGTGGACTTGGCAGTGTTAGGTTAATGGTTGGCCTTCGTGATCTTAAAGGTCTTTTCAAACCTAAATGATTCTATTCTTATTTTGCTTCTTTTCCTGGTTGTCCTGGGGGAAAAGCGTTTGCCCTGGTTTAGGTCTAATCAAAGGGTTGCTTTTTCTAAGCCCTCCTTACATTATATGTGAAGCAATCAGCTGAGTGATCCATCACTGCCATCTGTGCCCCTTGGAGAGACACAGAGCGTCCTACAGGGTCCCAGGAAGCAGCTATAGTACAGAACAGGAGCCTCAGCATGCAGCACCCCTGGGTTACATCCAAGCTGCTCCAGGTAAGCTGGCAGCCATGGACCTTTGTGAGGGCCTCCACACATCCAGCATGACAATGCAGTGACAAGGTTGGTTAAATCATGCATTTCAAAACCCTCAGCACAAAGTCCAATGACATGTTGCAGTTCTGTAGTAAGAATGTAGTATTTCTTCTCTCCACTTGAAAGTACATGTTTTTCCAAGATCACAAGTGGCCATGTAGGTCAGAGGCAGTTCAGTGGTGGCATCCATTGACTCAGTTAAGAGAACTTTGTTCTAATTATTTAATACAAAATGCTACTAATAATATTTTATATAATAAATGCTTATAATAACACTCAAACCTTACTGTATTTAAGTGCAAAGATTCCATAAAAGGTCACTTTTTCTCTGTCATCTTCTTTCTTTTCTTCCAAGCTGTGGTAGTTAGAATCTAAAGAAACCCTCAGCTGAACAGGGAAATTGAAATCTTGCAATTTCTCACAATCACATTTCTTAGTTCTTTGAATAAGGCAAATCAATTTTTGACAATGTTGTCTTTGTGATTTCTCCAACGTGCCTTCCCCCAACCTTAGTGTAACTCTCTTCAAATATTTTTTCTTTTTTTTGTCTGTAAGTAACTTTACATTCATTGGCATTGCTTGCTTGTAATCAGAGAGCCATTCCAGCAGCTAGCAGATGTCTACAGACAACGTCTGCTGTTTTTATTTAAACCGGGGAGGGTTTGATCCCAGGAGATGTCTTAGCAAAATCAATGGGGTTGTCTGTCTACTGTAAAAGAAATACTCAGTGGCAAGATAGGTAGAATTTAGCTGCAGAGGTTTCAACAGAATTGAGCAGATATTCAGGAAGAATTGGTGCAAGCTGATTCTGCAACAGTAATTCACTTGGTGGGATTGATACGGGAGAGCATTTCAGATGTATTGTGAAATAAACTGAGCTACTGGCAGCATTCATTGCTGCCTCCTTCCTGTATGCTGCAATAAGAGCAAGGCTGTTTCTGGACAAAGAGCTTCAGTTTCCTATTTCTGTAATTATGACAAAGTACAGTATGCTGTAGTCTACAGCAAGGCCAGGTGTGGAGACGGTGGAGAACAGAGGTAAACAGGTCTTTGTGGATGAATGTGGAACTCAGATGCTACTTCTGTCTCTTCATGTGGTGGTGGGTTCAATAACAGGGCTCCTAGTTAGCTGACAGCCACATGACTTCAAACCTGTGGCTAAAGTTCATACTACATACCACATTGCAAAGAGGTGCTTGTGTACTTTGTGGCTGAAATGCACGATGCAGTGGGAGATTTTAAAGATGTCCCACATAAACATCTAATGAGAGACTTTCACTTGCAGTAGTTGTGACAATTCAAACAGCAGAGGAAATGAAATGCCATCTCCTCTAGAGAACCTGCTGAGGTGTATTTAGAGTCTCCACCAATACGTTACACAGATGCCTGTTCCAATAGTTTATAACAGTCCCCTGTGGCCAATAGCACCACTCTGCAGGAACATGAAGCCCACAGGAGGCTTTCTTTAGGATGAAAAGGATTTCTCTTAATCCAACTTGATATTACAAAATGTCATTTGCTGGTGGCATAGTAGATGACAGAGATGTCAAATGAATAATCACTGGGTAGATTTTACTATCACTAGGTTGTATTATACAGTTTCAATACCCTGTTTATTTGGGTTTACTACTTTGATATTTGCTTGTTGACTTCTTTTATTGTGATAACCAGGCACCCACTAGTCTTTCTTCTTACTTCAAAGGTTTTTTATGTCCCATTAAGTCTTACACAATTTTCAAATCCCACTGCTCCCTTTCCTGCTTTCCCATATTGTTTTAAGACATGGCATCAGATGCAGATTATGCACACAACTCCTTGTAAACCCTGAACTGGCCCTTTTTTGGCATTCTGGGAATGTCACTTATTCCCACTTTTCAAGCTCTCAGAGCCACAGAGACATCTTTGTGTGAGCAACAATCAGGCCCCATAAATCTAAGTGAGAGATCCTCTTGGCTACATCTGTGTTTTTTAGGAGTATGATAGCAGAAATAACATTAAACAAAATGAGCAAATATTGGCTCATCTAGTGTCACATCAGCAGCACTTGGGTTGGCATGCAAAAAAAACCCCAACAAACCCAAGCTCAGGATGTTGGGGAGACAGAGTTTCAGAGTGGTGAGAAGCCAGGCTCATCAGGGAAGACAAGTGATTTAACATGGCCCTTCACAGTCAGTGCCTGCAGCTAGCTGATTGCTAAAGCAGCATTGAGAGGATCTGTAGAGGAGATTACACAATCAGCCAGGCCAGCTAGCAAAAGGGATGCTGTCATGGCAATAGCTGCAGCAGTTTCCATTGGAAAGAAGGCTGATTCCTGTTAGCAGTGTTCTTAGGCCTCTAAAGATCATGTAGAGTAAGCATTACCTGGTTTCATAAGTATTGCTTGGTTTACCTTGTTTGTAAGTTTTTTTTCGTTTGGTTTCTTTTTGTCTGGCCAAAGTAAGAGGATTACATGAATGGTTACTTCTCCACTTGCCTCTATCAGGAATCCTTAAGACAAGCCTTTCCATTTCAGCTACACACAGTGACTTAAACCCCAAGTACCTGAATTATAGGACAAATACTGAATTTTGCAGGACTGCTTATGAGTAAAATTAACATGTGTCTGTTCTCTGGGAAAGAGAGAGTTGAAAACACTTATTTGGTCAGCCAACAGAGATAGCCACAGGGTAATTGTTCTTCAGGCAGCATTCTTAAAATCAAATAATCAAAACTGAACTTTGAGGTAGCTGCAACAGAACACTATCTTTAGACAATGAGGCCAGTCCATAAAAGTACAGTTAATGACAATATAAGACTTTTTTTAATGTGATTTTTCAAACCACCACCAACCATTAAAGATATTGATAGTCATAAAGAATAGCAGATGGAGAGTGTCTTGTTCTTGTCTAGTCCCAGGTTTTGATGCTGGAGTGACTGGCAAACACTAAACCAGAAAGGGTTGCATACAGATTATATGAAATACCCTGAAGGAGACAAGATTGATTTCTAAGTAAGTTCAACAGCAAGGTTACTTGTGCCATATAGCTTTACCATGTTACCTAGAAATCCTTCTACTGCCAATAAGAAATTACTCTATAAATGGTAAAGGTGTTCCAGGAGCCATAAAGCATTGTACAAATCTGATCCCATTCCTGTCGGAGTTCAGGTGAGTAGTGACTCCCGCTGATCTGAGCTGTGATGTGCATTAAGCTGTGACAGTATGTGCATATTGACACCAAAAGGGTCTAGATCAATATAACTTGCAAGATGAAGGGGATACATCAATATGGAACTAATATTAGGCAATATAAGAGAGGAAATTTGAGCCAAAGACAAGTGAAAATACTGAAGACAGTCAGAAGCGCTATGAGAAGTTTAATATCCACACAGAACACAGCAGCACAGCGCTAAACCTCTCACCTGGAAGATAACATCAGGAATATTTTACTCTATGTACTTGCGTTCCTTGGATGTTTACATTTTTAGAAGGGCACCAGAGACATAACGAAAAGCAAACAGAAAAGAATCTTCCATCATATCTTACTTCTAACCAAATGTATTTCTCTGATATTAGAGCAGGAATCTGATTTCTATTAAACCAGCATAAATCTCAAAAACCCCTATTAGTCTAATTTTACGTTGGTGATGGATTTCACTGAACAGCTTTTGTCTCTCCATTTCTTAGAAGCAATAAAGATAGATGAAAAAAGAAATCTGGAGGATTTGCAGCAGGAAAAACCTGCAAAATTATTGCTTGCACATTTTCAGGTGTAATGATCTTAACCATAACATACATAATCATAAATGATTTGATCACTTGCAAAAGTATTTAATGTTATTTTTTCCTTATATAATTGTTGTATTTGTTTCATCAAGGCTTAAAACTACCTACATCAGCAAATTTTCAAGCAGCAATCCAGTAGAAAAATAATGAATTCTTATGCTATTTTTGAATAATTTATAATGAAGAGATCGTACAGTTGTGAAATAAAGAGTGAAAAGCAAATTAGAAAAAGCAACTTAAAGTAGTTATACATGAACTCATCTCTTGCAATTTTTCAAGTTCAGTCTCAGTAAAGGCCAAGCAAGTATTTAGGCAAGAAATACCAGCTAGGAAAAATGCACTGCTGCATTTAAATCTATTGCCTTCAATTTGGAGAGCACTGCCAACAACACTGCTTACAAGGAACTTTAATCTGCTCAAGTATAGATTTTCTAATGACTACCCCAGGGCAATTACCAGAGAGAATGGCCACATATAGAATGTCTAGACAACTAACACTTGCCTCATTTTTACAATATGCTTACGTTTCTATTGAGTCCAGGGATCACAGGAGGCCAGAACATAAAAGTTACTAATCCATTTATGTTCCCTGTTTGTTTCATGAGAGAGTTGTGAATTGTTTCAGTGTTGAAATACAGTGACTTCAGGGGTTATCAACAGATGTCTCAGATTAGTGAGTCATATTTACTGTAATTCAACTATGTCAGTTTTTTTTATTTTCACAGAAATTAACTACACCAGACAATATCATAGAAGAACAATCACTGCAAATTTAACAGCAATAGCTATCTAGCAGGGCTAGAATGGAAACTCCCTGTGTATTCCCAGTATACAAATGAAACACATAAAATTGAAATTGTGGGAAAAAAATGCAAAAAATCATAAAACTTGTCAAGACATGTGCCCCATAAACAGATCAGCAGACCTGTCTGTGTCGTTAGGTGACTTAAGGGACACTGAAATAACATATACTATTCTGTTTAATTGCATGTAAACTCCTGGAGATTTTTTTGTAACACAGAAGTTTGAAATTTGGAAAATAAGAAATTTTTTGGAACTCAAAATACCTCTAGAGCCAGTGCTGAAAATAGTAGGTGTTTCAGGCCACCCAAAGTGAGGTGAAATGTGAAGTAAGGCTGGAGACAGGGTGTGTATTTGTCTCTGTGTGTGAGTCTGTGTGTGTGTGGTGATGTCACCAGGATGTCTCATTAAGACAGACAGATTTAGATTTTAATCCCAGGAGGTCTTGCAGAAAACTGAGAAAGAAACATAAGGATTTATTCACCAGAAAGTGGGACAGGGAATTCTACAGTTCTGACAACAGCCTGAAGTATAAGCATGTCAGCTGCTCTAGATCAGAACTGATAAGGAGACCATGAACTCTTCCTCCAAGTTTTATTTCAGGGGAATATATACATACATTTAAAATAGACTCATTAATTTCTGAATAGGTTTTGTACAGCATTATGTAGGGCTTTTATCTTCTCATGAATGAAAATTAAATATAACCTTTATTCAGTTAAAAAAACTTTTGACTCTTGAAATACATTGGTTTTGAGTTTTGAAAATGGAAAAGTCTGAATACATAATGCAGCTTTTGGCTTTGGTTGGCATTCTGAGATATAGTTCATTAGTCTATTGGAAGAGATTCTTTCTTAAAACAGAGTCTCCAGGGCACATATTTTCCCTAGCTCCCTCCCCCATGTAATTGCCCAAGATCCTGTGTATTTTTTTCAGGAGATTCTAATATCACTGGTATTTGATAGCTTTAAAGTGTTGTCAGTACCTCAGAATCTCAATGTCTCAACCTGGCATTCATGCTTAACAATCTCTGTAGCCACATGTATCTAAGGTTTATGCATATACACTTGGGCTTGTTCCTGTAAATAATTTTTGTGTGATTAAAAAGCTAATTAAAAAAACATTAAGCACTGAATGAACATTTGCATCAACCAACCAGATTTCTGTACTCTGAAATGACAGTTTTCAATAAAAAAATATTTTATTGATTCTGCTTGTGAAGCTTGAAGAGGGACATATATGTAAAGCTGCATATTCAACCCTGGAGAAGAAAATGTTTATCAAGTAGCAAGAGGATCTTCCTACAGAATATTGTTTTCAGGCCACAGAATACTTTCAAAGCTTCCATGATTTAGCAGACCTGGAGTAACTCTGGGCTAGGCCAGACTCTTCTGTTTTCTACCTTAGCAGCAAAACTAAATCTGTATTGGTGCACTCATACTACTGAAAAGTAATGCATCATACTTACAGACTTATTGATTTACTTTAAATAACTCCTTAGTTTCTGCAATTATACTGGCTATAGGTGTGAGTTAATATAGGTGTTACTACAACATAACTAGTTAATAAAAAGCTTGTAACACATATTTATGACTTTATAGCATGTTGAAGAATCTTACGGTAAAGAAGTTCTACAGCAAAAGACAAAACTGCAATTCTTCTTCTTTCATGTATTTCATATGAAATATAAACTGCAAAAATAAAATTAAAAAATAACTGTGTATCTACCTGGCACTTTTCCTTTACAGATGCCTGCATTTGTCCTTTAAAGACTACTACTTCAGTTTCCTACTTGTTCTTATGTTGGATTCCAAATGCAGTTGTAAGTTGAATGAGACTTGCAATTCTGACATGCTCCTTTTCCAGTGCAAAATATCTAGAAGATAAATTCAAAGCAGCTGAAACCTGATGTACACACAGCAATAGAAGAGGAAGGTGGATACTGAGCTTTGGATGACACAAACTGATTTCATGAGACCTTAATTTACCAGTCTCTTCTAAGAATCCTTCCAAATCCTGCATCAAGATTTTTAGGCCCTTTGGAGACAGAAAGGCTAAGCAGAATCTACAGATAAAAGGGTGGTGATTGGAGCAGTCACATACACTATGGAAACCCTATGGAATGGATAACAGAGGAGAGGAAATTCTGATTTCCACACCTCTACCCCGTACCCTAGTCTTTTTTTAGACAGAGTGAACACAAGATGGGAAGGACTTTTCCAACAGAAAGGGTAGAATTCAAGTCTGAGATTGACAGAAAAATCCGTTGATGCAGAGTGAGCTGGATGAGCCACGCTGAACCAAAACAGAATAGCTGCTCAGCATAACTGGCTTCATGGACTTTGTGAGTATAAATATACTTTCATAATATGCATAGTAACCATAGGTGGCTTAGCTCTTTCAGAATAGCATGGAAAATAACTTCATGGTTTAGCTGTGCTCCAGAATCTTTTTGTCAGTTTTTGGATTTCAAGAATTGCAGTGTTTTTTCCCTCTTCTTCCTGCTATATGAAATCCTCAGACAAACAACTGAATGACTAACACCCTTTGCTATGGAAAGAATGAAACTGAGTATTCAGAGAGTTCCAAATGCAGAATAAACAAACTGATACAACAATTCCCCCTCTCTATCTAATATGGTGATCTCAGTTTGAGCTTCAATATCAGTTCAGAAATCCTCAGAAAGAATAGTTTTCCAAACAAATGATCTCTTTAAATGTCATATTAGAAGAAGCAACTTACTCTGCTGAAAAGTCAAAGCCACTGACACCACAATATTATCCCCTCATGGTAACAGTACCATCTCTGTCTCTGCAAAGTAATTGTTTCTTCCATAATAATTTAAGCCATGGAAGCCTGCAACTGCAATTTGTGATTCTAAGAGAGTTCTCGGAATATTTCCCAGCACTCTTGGTGATTGGCAGCTCTGTAAAAACCGATAGCTAGCCCAACCATCCATCAAACAAATGAGTGGTAAGTCATTTGGAATTTCTCCCAATGTTACTCAGTTTTCTGTAGAATTTAATTCTGTTGTGTGTAGGAGAGGTTTCCCAAAGGTTAACAACTGTGTCATTTTATATTTTGCTCAGAAAATGATAGCTAGAAAACCATATTTCAAACTAATTGTGTATAAAATACTTCTGAAAATAGTCACCTTGAATTATGGATATACAAAAATGAAATGTATCTGAAGGCTTTTATTTTATATTTTCTTCAGAATGAATAATTCAAGTTAGTTTAAGAATGCTGCTCAAACCTCCTAGACATTTCTAAGGATACTGTTTTTTCTTTTCCTCTCCTTTTAAATGAGTCTACTATTAGCATCCAAGAGAAGACTAGGAGATACCTTCATTTCTTAGTATTCAGAGCCCAGAACCCTTTGCTGAAGATAAATGCTTATTACAACTAGAAATGAGAGGTTTCATTTTGAGATGTTGCCAGTAGAAGGGATGCTGCTCTTTTCTGCCTGGACTGAAGTTTCCCTGAATATCGAGCACTCGGGTTATGTTTCTCTCTGGACCATATCCATCTCCAGCTACAGGTTCCACTTCCCAGGCATAAGAATCCTGTTGTGAGCTGTTCCTGGTGAGAATGTTCTCTATGGCTGCTGCTAAAATTTTGCCATTTCCTAGAAAGCAAGATGGGATTTCTGGTGCCAGAGCAGAAAAGTCAGTCCTGAGACACTACTTTTGGACTTTACATGAGTATCATCCAGAATGTGTTCTTCACAAAACACAGAAATAACCCTTGAGGCAAGAACCAAAACACATTTCCTACTTCCAGCTCACTTGACTTAAATATTACACTCCTTTGCAAAACAAAATGGACCTCCTTCTCTACAAGGTGCTCAAAACGAGCTAGGCAGAGATGCCAATTTAAATATTACATTTGAACTCAGTGTGTGAGTCCCATCAGCAAAGAACAGAGAAGGAAGACTTTAGGGAAGTAGGCAGTCAGAAAAGAAAGAGTTGGGCAGAGTTCAGTGGTCTTAAAGAAAAAGGTTAGCTGAGCTGAAATTGTGTCCTTTCCATCCCTACCATGCTCTCTTCAAGTTCTGTCTTTTCTTTTTAAGTCTAGTCCTTGGACAAAACTGACGCATTTGTGCCCCTTCTACTGAAGTTCACCAAACTCTTCTATTCAGAGCAAGTCGATGCTGCCATTCAGCAAAAGAATCCTACGTACCTGCCCTCTTGGCTGTCCGTTTCTGTTCTTGTATCATGTCCTATCTTGTATCAAGCATTTCTGAGGCCACACTCTAAACTGGATCAGGAAATTGGTCTGGCTGAAAGCTAGTGGTTATTTTTCCTTCTGGGTTAGTTTCCAGCTGGAGCAGTCCTCTGAGTTAGCTGGCCATAGAGTCACACGAACATCTGTGCAGCACAACGTTGAGGCTGGAACAGGCAGCCAAGAGGGAGAAGGAACAGAGTGTGGAGTAAACAGATCTACTTCATCCACTAACAGTGCATGTGTATGCCATCTTGCAGTGTTGCTTAAGCCTTGCTCCAGGTGTTTGGGATATGATTTGCAGAAGTATTCACAATTACAAGTGAATTTCTGGGTACATGTGCTTCCTGGAAAAGAAGAGCTGTTCCTTGCTAACCACATTGGAAAAGTAAGTGCTAGCTATTTGATCTGTAAAATGGGGATAACAGTATCACCTTACAGGAAAGGGGTAAAAATTAATTTATTGCTGTTTGTGAAACATTCTGTTCTGATGAACACTCCAGATCAACCTTGCTGGCAACACATCTGCCTGCCTTCAGAGCTAGTGAATAACAGTGAGCAGAAAGGAAGGTGTGGAGCTGTACTCTGATTCTCCAGGCCTCAGAGAGGCTGAGGAGAAACTTATATAATCATGTAATTGCAATTTATATTAATAGAGTGTGTATGCCTAAGAAGTCTGAAATAAAAGTATAGCCAGATGGCATTTGGGATTTACTACTTTTGAGTATTTGAATTTTCATCCCTAATCTTTTAATGCATGGTTAGGGAGGTTTTTATTAAATACAGTATACAATAGAATTCTGCTTATGTTGTTTTTAAATACCTGAATATTATGATTTGGTGGCTGACATTGCATCACATCACTTGCAAATTTGAAACAAAAGAACCCTTTCTTCACAGATGTCCCTTTTGCATTACCTTCTTTTTAGACAGGGAAATTTTCTAATTTTCCTTCTCTTTTCTTGCACTTTCTCCTATGCCTGTGGTACTACGACTACATGACACGATATGCTATATTGGTCTAACCAGCTATGTTCTTGCTCCAGGTACTGAATTAAAACCAAAAGGTAACACCAAAATAATATTCTTAAGTATTCTGCTATGCATCCAAATGAAGTGTGGGTTTTTTTTACATTAGCCAAGGTTATTAACTGTGTCTTTACTATTGAAGAGTCTTCCTGATTCATAAAGTTAATGTCCATGTACATTGGTGCCTCTGTAAACGCAGACTTGAGACGTTCTGAATGTGCGTTTTGCAATTCTTTTCTGAGGATTATACAGCTGTCCAGGCACTGAGTGGCTCCCATTAGTACCATTTCTGGGCTTCTTTTCTCTCTTCCAGTGGTTTGGCAGTCCACTGAAATGCATAAGAATAATGCAGATCCTTGCAAATTGTGAGAAAGAGTCTTCTGACTGCAAAGCAGGACAGACAGGCTTGGCAGGAGGAAACTGCAATGTGGATGGGTGCCTCTGTGAGACCATGTACTGCATAGAGGTCACAATCCTGCCCTGTTAGACTTGACACAGATTGTTTCATTTTGTACTTCCTACTTGACAATCCCTTCGCACCAGACTTCAGGGTCACTCACATACTTTCCTCCATGCTGCTGCTTTGTTGCAAATGCTCCAGCACACTTACTTTCTTTTCAAATCCTTTTTGAGAGAAACCCTTAAATTTTTATTCTAAGTTATATATACAGCAAAGTCTGAAACATTCCCTTGCATTTATAAAAAAATAAAACTTTCCCACCTCTAACTACGGTGTATTTTTCATGTTGAGCTTTAATGACTTCAAATACTTTTATGCCCTATTATTAATTACCCATGCCAATTAAATGGAACAGATTTACTTCAGGATGAATTCTTATAAGGTACAGAGAGGGTTGCTTTAAAATGCCTCTGAAGTCCTCTAGTGAGTTCAAATGACTGTATGAGTTGCACAGAATTGCAACTGGTGAAGTCAGGGAGTGTTTATATCTACTTTACGTCAGAAAAGGCCTGTTGGCAAATATAAATAAAAAAGAACACGGAAGTTATAATTCACAAGATGGTGCTTTTTCTGCCAAAGTTGGCTAAAGAAGCTGCCTCTTCCTCCTGCCCCCAGTGCCCCAAAGGAAAACTGGCCTTTTCTTAAAGCAGTATAACCGTTTATGTACTATAAACTGGATCACTGAAATGATCCATATCAAAGACAGTCCTCTAATCCCCAGGCCAATAACTCTAGAAAATACTCTAAAACCTTAAAGCCTTCCCCACATACACAGACTTCCTGAGAACATGAATGAGAATATGGATATTTTCCATATCCTGAAACTCACTGATCTTGGGCTCTATCAAATCATTGCTATGTGAATTACTTAATCTGTTTTTCTGGTGAGTTGTATATCTAAATCGTAATGCTTCTTGGAAGGGCGTGCTGTGTTTAAACTTTCACATGTTCATTGTTCATCAATGAATGAATTCCACACTCAGTTTCAGAGTGGTTCAGGTTCTGAGTCAAATTTTTCCTTATGCTCCCAATAGCTCCAGTCAGATGCACTCAGAAACAGTCCTACTATTTACCCTCACATAAAGCCAGATCTTCCAAGACCAACATAAATGTTAATTAATCTATGCATACCTTATTCTTCTGAGGTAAATAACTGTATTATTTTCCCTTTTGGTTTAAAAGAGAATATTAAAACTGAAATGAAGTGACTTCACACTTATTTTTATGTTTGTTTATTATTATTTTATATAATTTTAATAATATTTTAAATTTAAATAATAAATATAATTTATTATTATATGTGTTGCCTATGGCAACACAGTAAATAAGTGGCAGAAGAAGGGCAAGAATTCAGAAATTCTTGAGGTTTGACTACACAGGGAAACCAACTGTGTGTCCTTCATTCTGTAACAGCTAGCCAAAAAGAGGCCAATGTGTGAATGCTCTGTTGAAGAGAGGAGAGTCTTTTTGTTCTGGAATTAGTTGTGCATTATTGAGGCGAGATAACTATTTTGTAGTAAACCCCCTCTTAGCTATTCTGATGACCTCTGATGACAAAAAGAAAAAACCAGTTCTGGATATCCTGACAGCTGTGAGAACACATATTGTTCCCAAGTGCTGCTGCCCTCCCAACCACAGGAGAAGGTAGAACATGGGGAGACCTGCATCTCACACCAGCAGCCCTCTCACTGGGCCCCCTGCACTACCAGATGTCGACCTCCCAGACCTGGGATTCAGGGAGAGACCGCAGGGGCAGGGAGCAGGAGCCAGCTCCGGGATGAACCACTGCCAAGGGTGTGTACTTCCACTGCAACCTCGTCTCAGATAGCACGTAGGCTGGGCTGCTGCTTGGTGTCAGAGCCTCTCCCTCCCTACGAGACCCTTCTGAGTATCTTCCTCATCTTAAGATCTGACACGTCAGCAGTGTGTGAAGGGAGATCATAGAAACGGTTTGGGAATGTGCTAGCCTCGTTAACCTCATAAAAGAACTTGCAAACCTCATTATCTAATTTCCTCTGATGAAGGCAAATTCAGTAATTGCACACCGCAGTTCCTGATGCTGCAGTAAAGGTCAGTGGTGTTATATGTTATATATTATATGTGCACCTGAGGACTGTAAGCTTCTTTGGACTTCCCTTTGTAAGAGTGGAGCTACATCTGCCAATAAAAAACTTTTAAGTAAAAACCACCGAGGTTTTTGGGTGGGTGGTACAACATAAATATATTTAAATTACTGAAAATGTTCCTGTTTGTTATTCTACTTTGTCAGTTCTGTTTTTTGTTCCATGCTGGAACGGCACTGGGATCAGCTCTTCGTCCATCCATAACATTTCTTCTTCTCAGGAAAATGAGACTGGGAGTATTTTTCTGACCCTGTAACACCTGCTGGAGCCTTCAAGTTGGAAACCCCTAAGAGTGACTGCTCTCTGGAAATCCAGATATTTTTACAGCACTGAACACCGTGGTATTTAAACACCAGTACTAAAGATCCATTAGGAAAATCTTCAGAAGATGGCAAACCATTTGGAGCTGTATGTCGGTTTTGCTGGTCTTTGCTGTCCAGACATTCCTGGAAAGTGAGCGGGGCAGTGGAGCGAACACCTCTGCGGCACAGCAGCTGCTCACCACAGCTTGCCTGCTCTCGCTGTCACCACGCTGCACACTGCGGGAAATCAGACACCTTTTCTGGAGCGTCCTAATTTCGGGGCAAGCTTCCGTCACGGTGGTTTAACTGTGATCGTTCATGTCCTGTCAAGCCAAGGACACTAACAACCAACAGCAGAATACCCACAGTGGGTTACCTAAAACTAGTTGTTTCGGCCACTTGACATTACTGTTCCACAGAACAAGGGGTGATATTGGTGTAATTTCTTCGTTGTCGTTAATTTGTTATTTGTGGTGGATATCTAGCGGGAGAATCCATTTTAATTGGACCGGCAGCAAAAGAGCTCGGGATACACCACCGGCTACCAGAAGGTGTGGACTTTTTGCCATTCTCTCCAGCGGCCTTTCCCCGTGCAGGGTCTGCAGGCGGCAGGGGGGCGGTGGGCAGCCCCCTCCGGGGCACAGCCGATCCGCCGGGCGGACTCTCCGCGCTGCTCCGCGCCGCCCGCAGGGCCCGCCGCTTGGCTGTTGCCACGGGAACGCCGGGGCGCGCGGGCGGC
>VXAU01004626.1:2406674-2455369 GCA_013399695.1 Formicarius rufipectus | reverse complement strand
TTTTTTTTTTTTTTTTTTTTTTTTTTTTTTTCCCTACCATGCTTATAAGCATTCTGCTGCCACTTTGGGAATGTTTTGTTCTTTTGTAGCTCTTATTGTCCTCTGTTTTGTAAATCAATCTCAAATATTTCCTTCAAAATGTCTGTTTCAGAATGACTGGTTTTACTACCATGATGCTGTGGTGTTTTTTCTTTTTGTCTTTTGTTTTGTGTTTTTTTTTTTCTTTTTTTTTATAATAGGTAGGAGAACAAAACTTAAAATATTACTTCCAGTTATTTTGAATTTCAATAAGGTCATGTTTAAAGAGGATGATTTTGGACATACATTGGGAAAATGCGAGGTAGACTAGTAAGAGAAAGGGTTGAGGTCCAGTTGAATTCCTTTTCTATTCCTCTGTTTTGTCCTACAGCATGACTATTGTAGAGAAGAAAAAGGAATAATTTTCTCCATATCAGTAGTTTAACCCCTTCAACAAGGAGGTTGCTGCAAGGTATTGAGCTCTTACTGCTTCTGGTTAGAAATCCTGGATGCCCCTACTAGGGCATCAAAATTTCAGTCACACAAGTTGGTTTCCCTAATGCTGACATGCCCAGAAGTTGAAATTTCTTATTGACCCTAAGTGTTGCCTAGTTGACAAACATTTTCAATCTGTTGTTTTCTTGGCTTTCTTGGTTTTAGGCAGATTCCTTTTTTTTCTCAGCAGCTCTCTAACTTAAATATTTCAAAAGTCAATAAGGCATGATTTAATTATCTTTACCTTTTTATATCTTTGCTTTGTTTACTTCATTATCTGTATTTTAGATTTCAATTTTATTCATTTATTCTGAAAGCTATTTGTTTAACATGTTAATAAGTTTTGGCAGAAATACAGCAGTAGTAAGTGCAGTTATTTCTTTTATCAGTGTAAATACATAAATTTCAAAAACTGCTAGGTGAGGCGTTTGTTCCTTTGGCATGTAAAATGAATCATGTTCATTAACTTTCTGTGAACAAAAAAGAATTATGTTATTCTGTTTTATGTTTCCAAGGAGATTTGACTTCAGTGACTTTTGCTTTAGAGGGATATACTTGAAATCAACTTTTAAATAGTCTAAAATTTATGTTTCACTGAGTTCAGTTTAATGTTTGAATGAGGACTTTCAAGATGGGAGCTTATAAAAGTGGAATTTGATGGCTCCATGAGACTTGAGATATTGTCTAATGAAAGACAACATTTTTTGGGAGTGCAACCATCCCAGCTTGTACACCTACGAATTATGGCCGTTGGTGAGGCTGAGTGACAGTGATTTTGTGGGTTTGACTAACTTTGATTTTTAGTTCCTGTGCAGCTGGCAGCACAAGACTAACACAGTCTGTATCGTTTTCGGTGTTAGCTTTGTTAGTAGTTTTGCCCTCTGAACTTTAGGAAACCCGTTAGAAGTTGAAGAGACTAGAATTGCTTGGTTTTTTAACTGTCTTTCAACGTGAATCAGCAGATAAAATGGTTTTAGATGTTTCTTTGCATATGTAAAGCTAAATTATGTCATTGTCTCAGTCTCTTTAATTTCGAATTCTGTGGCTCCGCTGTGCTGCATGAGTTAATTTGATTTAGATTCTGCCACATATCTTTTATGTTGAGTCAAAGCATTTACAAGTATTTGTTTTCTTTGTGGAAGTATGTTTTAAAGGGCACTTTTCAGTGCACTGACAGAACACTTTTCATAATCTTGGTAGCTTGAATTGTATGATTACTGAGTATTTGTCACGGTTATTTCAAAGGTCTCAGTCTGTAAGTGGATCCTTCTCTTGGAAAGCTGCATCGTCGCGCTACTTGAGCCCGTGTTGGATGCTGCAGTGCATAGCTCTTGTTCCCTGCACAGCGGATGGATGCCTGTTTTCAAGAGAGAGATCAAGTTCCTGAAAAATGCATGAATGTAGAGAACAACTCTTTTGAATGTGTATAATACAGAAGGAAGGGTTGTTCCTGCGAGTGGTGATTCATGGTTAGGCCTGAGAGGCGCTTGGAATTGTTTGTTGGTGTTTAATACACTTTTAGTTTTGGTCTAGGCCCTGTGGAAAGGGAGGAACACTTTCTTCAGATGGATTTTAGGGATTAGTGGAGTGCTTTTTGAAGATCCCAAGTTTTATTTCATGAAGTTGTCAGAAAGTTATGTCAGAAGTTAAATAAACTACTGGCATATTTTAAAGTGGGTTGTTCTTCATGATTTCTTCAGGGCTTAAAAAGTTTTTGGTGGTATTTGTTTAAATGTAGTGGTTTTTGTTTACTGTTCGAAGGAACATGTTTTCCACCTCAAAATACTCATGTAGGCCTTGTTACTACAGAACTGAGAAATATGTTGACTTTGAACTTCGGCATTAACATGGACTTTTAGGTTAGTGAAAGCTTTTTAAGTTAACCCTGAAATATATCTTACTTTTCCAATTGATGATGTTACAGTGGATTAAAAAATTTCAACTAGCAAAAATGGGCAGAAAACAAGTTCTTCTTCCAGGTTGCTAGAAAGTATGGGTTGGAAGTTGAGTATAATATAAAGAGAAATTTCCTGTTGAGCCTGCTCATGAGACTTAGTTATGTTTAATATACCTGCCTGGTATTGCGAATTTTAGTGCTTACTTTTAGGCATAGAAGAAATTGCCAAACATCCTCCTTTGCTGTGTAGCCTGCCTCCCTGCCTCTCTCTGTGCAGGGATAGTGGGGTTCCAGGAGGTGCCAAGGGCTGCTTTTGTAGTGTGGCTCTGTTCTCTGAGGTTCTCGAGTTGTGATGGATTTTACAGCACCATCAGCTAAATCAATTGTCTTTTTGACTTTTGAATAAATACTGGCAGGCTTATTGCATGCGGATGTGATGTGAAGTAGGATTAATACAGAACATTTTTTAGGAGTGGCAGATAATATCTGTAAAATGATTGCTGTGGTAGCAGAACTTTCTGTATGCTAGTTGTTCACATCAGCAGCTCTGATAAATATCTTGGGTTTTCTTGTTGGTGGCAATACAGACGGCTCTCTCTAAAGAGTTACAGACATTTTTAAGGCATGCATTTGTTGTTTGACCAAAAGTTGCTGTCATGGTTTAACCCTAGAGAGCAACTAAGCACCACACAGCTTAGCCCCAAGAACATTTTCCCATTGTTCTTGTAACTTTTTCAAATGATTGTGATTTTATTTTGTACTGTCTTTTTTTATTTGGTTTTATTATAAGCTACTACTTTTACTTGCTCACTCAAAATCAATTCACACTGTCATACGAAGTATGTGGTGCAGATCCATAATGATTGGTGTTTACAGAAGAGGTTATTTCCTGGCTTACAACAGTTTTTTTTTCTCCTTTCATTTTTATTTCTGAGAGTGCTTCTTTCCTTCATTTGGTTTCAAAATTGATGTATGTATGCATGGCTTTGTTGCCTGGTCTCAGAGTAGCAAATAATTTGGGAGAGAAGTTGGTCTCCGGCTGAAGATGGGGGCAATCAGGTCTCCCAGACTGACACTCTTAGTATTTGAAGAATTTTACTTCAGACGGAATTCAGTCTGGTCTCCTAAATTGGGTGTTCCCAACACAGATTTGGTTTGTTGCCTTGATGACCACGAAGGGCTGCCTTTGGTGAACTTCTAAGGAGGGATTTTAACTTTGTTTCCTACAGGAGAATTCCACTTTATGCACATGAAAACAGCTGTAGAAATTAATTGTTCTGAAAGTGGCTAAGCATTTAATAGACCTCCCTAGGGAGTGACTGGTGAATCTCCATCATTGGAGACTTAAAGCTTGACAAGACAAAGCAATGAGCAACTTGGAGCAATGTGGAAGCCAGCCCTACTCCAGCAGGAAGTTGGGCTCCTGAGTGGGACAGCTGTGGGCTCTGCAGGCTGCTGGCTGGTGATGGCTGGACGGCTCCTCAAGGGGCACTGCTCTTGGAAATGCTGTTGCAGGTAGATTTTAAACAACTTTTAAAAATGAAGACCACTCTTGTAACAATTTTCTTTTTTTTTTTTTTTTTAACTAATGTGAAACACTTCTACTTTGGCGTCTAGCCCTTTTCATGTCTCTTGCAGAGGTAGCAGCACTACCGCGGGTGTCAATTTATCACAGCTTCCTAGTGCTGGCTCTCAGGTTGCAAACCTGCAACAGGAAACTTCATTTCCTTTATCTGTGGGCACGCAAGAAGGGGGGCTGGGATGTGTGAGTACTTATTTATTTATTTTCCGTCAAGAGGATCATGTAAGCGGAAACATAAACACATCTTGAACTTTTGGCAGGACCAGAGAACAAATTTGTTCTTGCTGAAGAAACCGTGGCACAGATCAGCCTTTATATTTTTCTTTTTCACATTTCTGAAGTGTAACACAACTTTGCGTGTTTAAAAAAACAAAAACAAAACAAAACAAAAAAACAACAACAACAAAAAACCAAAAAAACCCCCAACAAAACAAGACAATCGGTGATGAAACTGAAACTGCAGGCTTAAACATGTCAGTGCTACACAGGTAACCACAGTTCTTATCTCTGAACTATTTAAAGATCTCTTGTTATTGTGGACAGTGCTTCTCTCCTCACTTTCTGAATTACCGATATGATTTTTAAAAAAATGTTTAAAAGCTGAAGTGCTTGATACTGTTTTTGGAATATTGCTGCATGTGTAAAATAGAAGACAATACTAGACTCCAACAAATAAACTGTAGAGGGCCTTCCCTGCTTCTGCTGGATGCAGTTCAGATCTCTACTACTATTTTTCTTTTCGGGGTGAAAAGGCTGAAATTGGATTTTATGCATTCAGTCCATGCAGAATAACTGCATAATTGTGCAGAAGGAAGTTATGATTTAGCATTCTCATGCCTCGAAAATAAACATATCTTCATGAACCAGGTGATACTGGCACTGATCCTCTACTTTCCAAATGTATTTAACAACTTGTTGTATGAATCAGGATAAAATAGTTCAACAGATTGTATTGTATTGATTATATCCTAACTGGAATAAACAGTGAAACCTGAGGCTTTCCCCAGGCTTTTGCTAAAGAAAACATTTGGAAGTAAGGAAAAAAGGAGATACTTATGTAAAAGCTGTTAATACAGTTTGTCATTTCCTCGGAATTTTTTTTCTTGACTCTTTCCCTTCTTTTTCCCTTCTTTTTCAGTCTTTGAAGAAGGAAGTGTTGACAGAAGGTCAGGTTGAGGTTTTTTTAAGTCTCCCCCCACCCAGCTTCTGCATCATCTTGCAGTGTAGTCATCAATTTGTATTTGACAAAACTCTGGAAATTCCCATGATGTCCTGAATCTAGTACTGTTTGTTGCATTACCATACAGAGAGATTGTAGGAGAATCTTTGCTAGGATTGCTCTGTTAATATAAACAGAAAGAAAATGCTAGTATAATCTTAAAACACGCCATGCATTTGAAATTGAGAAGGCTTTATTTTTATTTTTTATTTATTATGTTCTGTGAGTTTTTAGGGCTTGCCTGTTCAGTGACACGGTAGTCTGGTGTATTACCTGCCACAGGCACTGCCACTCTGCAATTTGAACTGTGGGATACATACCATGGAATAACTTGAGAGCCTTAAGTTAGTTTTTGTCTTATTATATAATTGCCTCCCTATCTAGGCAAAACTGGAAGATCTGCAGAACTTCATAGGGTTTTTTATCATGCACTAAAATCATCAGGACTTTTGTAAATTTTAATCCTACACTACTGTACTTTCATTTTCAGCCAGAAAATTTTTAAAATTAATGACTAAGCTAGTTAACATTTGAGAACAGAAGACATTACTTGTCTCCAAACAACAGTATTGGAATGGACTGTGAACATGCAACAGTGTACTGTGTATTCCAGATTTAATCATCACCTGTATATATAGTGTTGATGCAGTAAAGACTTTCAAATTTGTTGGTAATTTAAAGCAAAGCTCCTGTAAAACAAAGTGATAACAAGCAATAATTAAGTGTTGTAAAAGGATGCTCATCATTGTTATTTTAATAGAAGTTAGTCATTATCTACTGATTGCTGGCATCACCAAATCTAAATTTTTAGTATGTAAGTTGGTGCTTACATATCTGAGCAGCTGAATCGAGTTTTTCCATTCTTGCATTGTTGAACTATCTTTTTTGCTTGTGGATCTTACACATAATGACCTATCTCAAACTGCCAACAGCTCTGTGCCTGCCAAGGGCAAAAGGGCAGATGTTGTGAATTTGCTCTTCAACTAAGAGATGAAATGCACCCATTCTGAAAACTGGGGCAGGAGCAAGTCAGTTTAGCTCAGGACAACTTTGCAGTTGTGTAGAACTGGCTACGTGAAAAATAATCATATGCAAGGTAGACATGGCCTCTTCGAGAAATACAGAGTGGTCAGAGATAGAAAATGTCTGAGGTGCTTGGTGAAGAGACATTTACTCTTCCTTATTTTTTGTTAACCTGCACTTTGCTTGGAAACAAAAAAAAACACCAAAGATTCCAAAGTATGGTGCAGGCTAATTTTAGATGACAGGTGTCTTCAGGTTCTTGAAGCAGGGCATTGAGTGACTTGGGGCTAAATAGACAGACCTCATAAACTGATTTAGGTACAAAAACTAAGTAACAGTTTCATAGATAAATTCATAGAAAAAATCATCATTTAATCTTTCAGTTATGAATAATAGGAGAAGTAACTAGAATTAACATGGGTCAAACTTGAAAAAGTAATGGGTGGAATGGAGAGCTAGTGGACAGATTTAAAATAATGCTTTGATCACTTATTTGTTTGAGACATATTGGAAGGTAGTGTGAACATTAAAGAAGCTGGAGAGGATAATAATAAAAATCGTTTGGTCATTGACTATTTAGACAGAAAATTTGGGCTCATATGAGGAGGAATTGTAAGTGATTGTAGTGTTTGCCTTAGAGTTGCTGGTGTTTCCAGTGTGGAAGACTGAAAGATTTGTGGCAGAACGATGACCTTCCATTTGATAAGGTGTTACAGCATCCAGAGTTAGTATGGGTAATACTTTTTGGTAGAAAATAGTAGATTTTGGTAGAAAAAAAGGCAATTTTTTGGAATTATGTTTAAATATTGTAGCTGAAACTGTATGAACAAGTGAATCATATTGTGTTTCTGCTCCTCTCTTCTTTATATCTTTTTCCTGAGTGTTATAATTTAGAAAAGAAGGGTCTAGAGATGTCTGATTTTCTTGGCTTTAAAAGTGAGAGAAGAATTGAAGATCCGTTTGAAGGGAGGTGCGAGAAGAATCAGCACAACTTGATAAAAATTATGCCAAATGCTTAAAATTTTGATTAGTTTTTTAAGTTTAAATCCTGCTTTCCTCCAGACTGCTTAGCTTTTTCCATGTATTGTCAGAAAACACAACTGAATTCTTTCTTGAAATTTACCTACAAATTAGAAAGTTATTCTGTGTAACAGAGAAGTTACACAAGGATAGTGTAGACAGCATACCCGATTGTGTAGTTTTCCACATTGACTTTTCTTACAGGGGGGAAAAAAAAGGACTTGGGGAACAGTACTGTCTATTTCAGTAGCGTTTTACAAATTTCAATACAAACTTGGCTCTGCAACAGTATGTGGGTGTTGTGCTTGCAGGTAAAATAGTGTAATGTTAGTGTTTAATAGTACTTTTGAAAATGAAGTAATGGTATGTGTAGTATAATGCAGAATACTTCTAAATAGTGGTTGGTTTCTGCATTACAGTATTTTCTTCTTGCATATAAAGGAGGCAGAAAAGCCTTTTTGTGCCAGAGGTTCAAGGCTATTTTTCCAGGTAGAAAAATTGTCTTTCGGAAGATGGTTTTTTTCTTTTTGGATCTTCTGTTAGTGCTGAGTGACTGTTCTGTTGGCTTAAAAACGTTGGTAGCAGCAGCTGTCTTGTTTACTGTAATCCTTCTTTGTTATCACCTTGGCACTTAGTTGAGATGCCGAAAGCGCTTGAAATACAAGGCAAATTCAAGCAGGTTAGCTGCTTGAATATTGGCATCCTGGGTTGTGAGTGTGTTTTATTATCACTGTGCTCAGCATTTTGATCCAAAGACATGCGGTACTATTGAAGTACTGCTGCTGTTCGGTTTCTAATGATAATTAGTGCTGAATGTCATTAATAGCAGTATATAACTTTGAGTTCATTCTCTTACCCTGTGAAAGCGAATGAGTTGTCCAGTCTCATGATTACATGTGAGGAGCAGGCTGTTGCTTCTTGTAAGGTCAATGTCATCTGATCTGCTCTTTTATGCATCTGAAAGGCTGCTGGGAGAGAGGGGATTTGTGTGGGGAAGGTTCTGTAAATGGTTTCTACTGGTGACAAACAGTTTTGGGATGAAGTTTGATTTCTTTACACTCCCACTCCTCCTCTGTGCTTAATTTTAGACTATTCTACCTGACTTGATTAAAAAAATTAAAAATACAGGAAATGAATCAAGCAGGATAATTACAACATTGATGGCAGGTAAGTATTTTGTACTTGTGTCTGTACTTTCATGGACTTGAAAGGGCCAGAGCCCTAATCGGTCATCTTAGGCAAAATACAGAGTCATCTACATAGCTAATGTGATGCAGTGTAGTTGCGTGATAATTGTGCTGCTCTGCAGTGCATGCACTTCATTTATTTATTTATAGGTACTAATGAGATTGTATTTTGATGTGACATTACAGTAATGTCAGTGCCTTGAATTCATTCATTAGTTTACCTCATTGACTATGTGAAGTAAGGAAATGCAGGTGCCCTTGAGCAAGTTTTTTAACACATACACACATGAGAAATCTGTAAAGTGTTCACAGCACAGGCTGCCTTGGGCTTTAGATTTCATCCTACTACGGAAAAAATATTTATAACTAGCTGTAAAGCTGTGCTGGAGACTCTTGAGCCAGCTCAGAGGAAGGTAATGACTACATCTGTACTTGTCTGCAGCCTGCTTTCTGCTCTAGAGTGGCTCTGCTGGGCTCAGAGTCCTGCTGTATACTGAGAACAGTCCCTGGCCTCATGAGATCTCCTGTGCATCAATGACTGTTAGTGAAATTTAAAAAAACCACAACAGGTATGGATTAGTGCTGCTTAAACCTGTGCTCTGGACTTTATTTTTATAGCTTTAGCTCTCAGTGTCTACATGGCACAACATAACACTCTACTGAGTTTGTAGTTGCACCTGGATGGCATTTAATAGCATTAGCACAGCACTGTGTGTGAGCTAACCAGCCTTCCCCTTCAACTGAAGGGACAACGTTGTGCTAATGTGGCTGTTACATTTCTGGTTCTGGGGGTAGTCCAGTGGTTTAGCTCAAAGGCCAGAAGATCAATGGTACCAGCATAGTAGCTGGTGTGCTGCAAATTAAAGTGATACTGGACTAGACTGCCTCTGCTTTTGACTGCTAAACGTCCCTATTTTAGTGAGCTTGTGTGCATCTTGACCTGTAACAATGGAGACTGATGAGAAAGTCTATAAATGTGCAAAAATGATAAAAGAGATTGCATCCAAAATGTGTTAATAAAATGTATAGAAACTGTAAATTTAAGGCCATTAAACTGTATTTTAAAGTTTAATATCTGCTGTAGGCTCTCAAGACATGTTCAGGAAGAATTGTGTTCGAAAATTACATGTGAAGTACTGCCTGGCTGTCCTTCAGAGAACGTCCTTGCTGTCCCTGGGCCCTGTGAGAGTCAGCCAATGTGCCTCACACTGTCACTCATGCAGCTTTTCCGTTTTAACTTTTGTCTAGTTCTAGTAAGTGTGTGGATAGTGTTCTTTAGCTCGGTGCTAGCTGGGTGATTTGTGCTGCATGGCACTCTGCTGAGATTGCAGTTACTGTATCCCAGATTTCTGCTAACAGCTTTGAGGCAAGGGTGCCCTCAAAGTTTCTGCTTTACTACAGAAACCAGCTTGTGTGGTTATGCTCTGTGTGTGGTTGCCAGTTTATCTTTCTCCTTAAAACTTCCTTCTCCCCAACTTCCTAAATATTTTCCATGTTTTGTTTTGTTTTAGCCCCTTATGGGCACATAGAGGAGTCCAACAGGCCTTGTAAAAGCAGAGCAGTGAGTGGGTAAGATTGGGTTTGAACAGTGGCAAGAGCTGCGGCACGTGCAGTGCTATTGGGTGCCAGAGGACCTGTGTGGTGGACACAATTGCATGGGAGGAACTTCAGATGGAGTGTATTCTTATATACCAAATACAGTTGAATATGAGAGAAGGATTTGAAGGTATCAAGGCTTTGTTAGTTCATGTAACTGCTAATTCTGTACAGATTTTTGCCAATCTTTCTTCCAGAAAAATGCAGAAGACAAAATGTAATGGAAGCCTGTAGTGATAATCTGTATTTAGTTTGCTTAATAGTTTGTCATTAAAGTGTCCTGTGAGATTTCTCTATTTTTTCCCCTCCTTCTTTCCAACATAGTTAACACTACCGTTGTATGAACAGCTTTTGTGGGCGGATGGTGTTTTTTGTTTTGTTTGTTTGTTTTTTTTAAGAAGAAATCACTTTTTATTGGGGAAATGCCTTCTTCCTCCTGGAGTATTTTGAAATGCTCCCCCACGGTGTTACTCTTGAAAAATGGAATATTTGTTACTAGAAGTTTTCTCATACTGTCTTTTCTTAAGATGAATCTTTTCCTTGTGCTACTGAGATGTATGAATGTTTCAAGGCTCATCCAGCAACCTTCTGCATATACTTGGGATCCAGCAGAGAAGCCCTGCCCTTTTGCTGCCCTCCCAATTCACTGTGTCCAGGCACTCTTGTCTTCTTTCTGACCTGCCTGTGCTTTCTGGCAAGTATGTTGCAAGACTTGGTTGAAAAGAGATGATGCGATGAGTGTGAAAGACAGTTTTGTTCTTGCTTTTGCTTGTCTGATCTGTTACAACTTTAACATTTGTTTTTCTTCAAAGTTTTATCTTTTCTGTTTGGGAAGCCAAGCAGGTTCACTTTGTACCTGGATAAGGGATGCAGGGACTAATTGTTTGGGTCTCATTGGGCAAGTGCAGACACCATCCAAAGAGAGCATCCTGGCTTCAAGTAAGGGTTGAATCTTCTGCACTTGTAATGCTTTCACTTGTTGGACAGTAAGGCTGCAGACAGAATAGAATTTGTAATGCCTTATTTTTAAACTTTAGATTGCAACCTACATCATCTTTCTTCCTCTCTTCTCTCAGCAACTGCCATATGATGTGCAGTCTGGGCTCGGTGAGCTCTTGCCTTCCTTCCCATTGCTCCTGAGAGTGGAGATCTTTGGTTATCCCTTCGTTCAGGAGCTGAGGACTGTACTGATCTCTTCACCTTGCACTGACTATTTGCAGGGTCTAATACTAGATGATAACAATTCAGGAATCTTCTGGGATCATGACTTTCTGTTTGGGCTACCATAACACATTTTGCAACATAGGTGACAGTAATCTGTCACCTTTTACAGCCATTCAGCATCAATCAGCACTGGACTTTTGGGTTGTAGAGCCTGCTGCAACACAATGCTTTGAACTTCCCTCTCAGTAAAACGAGGAGAGAGCAATAGCAGAGAAGGCCATGTAAATTGGTGCGAAGTGCATGTAATAGTATATACCCAAACTTTTCAAAAGGTTACAGAGTTACAACACTGGTTCAGTGATGCTGCAAGCAGGACTTGGGACTCCCAGTACTGGGGCAAAAGTGCAGTGATCATATGTAAATTACCAATCTAATAAATTATTCTGTTGTTATTTAATTAACTCAAAATGAAAATAGTTACTGGGTAGAAGCATAACTTGTTTGCGTTAAGCGTTAATTATTTATGCCACTAAGATTTTGTAGGAGATTAGATACTATGCACTTTCCTACCACTGATAACAATTTGGTATCATAATTTGCCCCGCTTGATAACATTTGTATGTGTGCCTGAGTCTCATTTGGATCAAATTTGTCATGAGCAGTGATGTGATAGTGCAGAGATTTGCTGTTAATGCTCATGAAACGAGTATTTTGTCTCCTGTAACTTCCTGACAACTTTATCTCTATGAATGTTTGAGAAAGTTTACTTTTCAACTGTATTTGTACCTGGCAACTGTTTTTTGTGCAGTGTTTGAATGGTTAAAGGAGGATTGATCTTTGCATACACTGTAGAACCGCAGTCGTCTCAAGTTATGAAAACATGCTTTAAGAGTGGTAAACACTGATCTGCATCACATTTATCTTTTTGTTCATCATCTATTCTTAGTGTTATGCCAAACCCAAAGCCTAATTCTAATTTTATAAAAGGGAAAAATAATTCATTTCTTGTGAAGCAGATTCTTCCTTGAATTCTCTTTAATCTTTTTGACAGATATGAGACCACAAATCTTTTTATCTGAAGAATGTTAAAAAAAGGAGAAAAGGGGCCATTAGAGGAAAAGATTTTAATGGGATCATAAATGTTCTATTTGGTTTTGTCTTATTAGACGTTGCTTGGAAATTGAAGCTCTTTCTGAAGACATTTACATATTAAAGTTCTCCATATTTGATCTGATTCCATTATGAGCTATTTATGTTTCAAGATATGAATTGGGCTCTTTTAAAGTCTTTTGACCTTTCTTTGGAAAAGGGGAGAACATACACTTCTAGGCTTGTGACTAAGTGTATTTTTTTAAATAAGGTTCATAAGTAGTGTCATGGCTACTACAGAATGTGTCTGAATCTATGGTGTCCCAAAGCACAGGGTGAAGAGATTCAACTGTGATAATACTGGGAAAGTTTTGACAAAATAGATGTTTAGGCTATGGCCTCAGATGATTTATTTTGAACTACACAGGTTTAAAAAAGTTCTAATTATTTTAATTTATTTAAATGCTTTATTTCCCCTCCCCTTCAGTAGTGGCATTTATCAACAGTGTTGAGAAAGAGGAGGAGGTATTTCTTTCTTTTAGTGTTTCACATGCCATGAAACAGAATTGTCATCTGTTGATGTCTACTACAACTGAGGGGGTCTTTATTCGGCTGGATTATTGGATTTCTGTAACATATATTTATGGTATGATCATGTCTAGAGGCATCAAAGTAGATAGAATACTATGCAAGTATAGCTCAGACTCTGAAGATGGTGTGTGTAGAGACTCTCCTGTTTTTCTGGAGACTAACTTGCTCTGACTGCAGATGCTCTATGTTAGTTGGGACCTCTGGAGTTCCTCTAGTCCAACCGTGTACTGCTCAAAGCAAGATCAGCTGGAGCTGTTGCTGAGGACTATATCCAGTTAAACTCTGAACATCTCTGAGGATGGAAACTCCAGAGTCTCTTGGTGTGACCCATTTTAGTGTCATCCTTAAAGTAAATAATTTTGATGTTAGCAGGATATTTCTGATCAACATGTTGCAGTGCCTGTCAGGAGTCAAGCAAAAAGATTCTCCTGGATACTGTTCAGAAATCCTTTCACTGTTTGATTTCTGAGCTTTTTCTATTTGTGAGCTACATAGAAACTCAAGCTAGAGCTCCTCATTGAGTGTCTCTGATAAGGAGCAGCATGACAAATTCAGTTTTTGATGCATTACTCAGATACAACTCTTAACCTTGTGTGCCAGGCTTTCTGGAAAGCTTCTGAAGAACGTTATCCATGTAATTCGTGTTTTGCTGGTCTGCAGAAGCAGGTGGCATGATCCTTCTGCAGGTATGCACAGAAATGCCCAACCTTTCTGTAGAAGGTTAACACCTGCTTTTGATTTGAAACTTGCATTTAAATAGTTAGTTTTGATGCGTCCCTGTGATTAAGAGTATACTAGAGGTCTGTTTTTCTGTTTTCTGGAATTGCAGTATCCTTTTTATATGAAAATCTGAAAAAATGCATAGAAAACAGTTTACTGCTTTATTTTTGTACCTACAGAAAACCTTTGTAACATAGTCCAGACTGTACTTCAAAGAAACTGCTGTTTTGTGTGGGTTGCTGTTAATTCAGTTATTTGCCACACTTGTAACCATTGCTTAAAGCACAGCTTGGAATTACAGCAAAATTTACTGCTTATTTTTAGGTGATGGTTGTTTTGTATCAAATATGATGCTATGCAGGTGGTTTTGGAAACATCACTTCTTCCACATGAAGCTGTTTTTTTCTGTACATATTTTTCCCTGTTCTGCTGTAGTAATTTAGTATCTTGAGTAATCAGAGAACAGCATCAAAAATTGGGATGAAAACTTCCGTGGGTAGTGTCAGAGTTGTAGATTTATTTAGGCTGGAAGGGGCCTCTGGAGGTCATCTGCTGCAACATGCTCTCCTGAAATCTTGAACAGTGACAATTCTGGTGTACAGTGATTGTGAGTTGAGTCTTTGCTATTATCTCCCTTTAGGTAGGTGTAGAAAGCAGGATGTCCCGCTGAGTCTTCTCCTGGGTAACTAACCCAGGTGTCTTACCCTGTCCTTCCTCATGTACTTCAGCCCCCAAAATGCTTGGTGGTCTCTCTGATGAACTTTGTTTAGTCCGTATTTCTTGTACTGAGCAGTCTAAAGCAGGGCATTGTCATTTGGCTGAGCTCTCACTAATGCTGAGTAATAGTCAGTGTCACAGGGTTTAGACCGAGCACCAACAAGCACTGCAAGGCAAACATTTTTAACTTACTCTTACCTAGAACTTGAGATTTTGCATTTTCAGACATGTTTATTTTTATTCCTAGATGTCTGAGGAACCTTTGATTGAATAATTTTTTGCTCTATCACCATTTCCAGAAAGGGTTATTTACATCGTTTAACTTGAAATAGACTTTGTAATTTGTAGCCAAACTTATTTCACGTAGATGTAGACTTAATCAATGTATTTCTCTGCGCTTGGAAGTTTTTCCTCTGTCTGTGTTGAACTGGTAGTAGTCACATGCCGATTTTATTATCCTATTGATATATTTTTCTTTTTGTGGCATTTACATTGGTTTATGTTGCATTTCTTCAAGCCAGCCATCAAGCAAACTGTTGTAGTTGTCCGACTTTGAGTGAAAAAGTCGTTTTCTGCCCGCTTAATTTTTAGTGTTAGCTTTCAATTTATAAATTACTGTTTGTTTGATCTGCATGCAGGGATGCACTTTGCACCACATTCCAATATATCATAGTCAAAGTCAGTAAAAGTCAAGCCAGAATAAATGCTTAGGGGAGGAATATGAGAGTGGGGATTCTCAGAAACAGTGAGTAGGGACATGAAGCAGTGGCAGGGAATGGAGAAGGGACAGTAAAGATATTTTTGTCTGATGTGAATCAGTCTTTCACGTGAACCAGTGAAAAAAGACACTTTGCCCTTGCTACTCATATCTTTTACTGTATTGCTTGTGACACCTAACTGACTGCACTATGCTGCCAGAGCAGAAGTGAACTGCAATAGAGCTGTCTTGATGAGGAGTCCAGGTCACCCAGAAATTGAACCCTTGGCTTAGGTTCAGACTTCTCCTATGGTAACATTTTCAGTCATATGACTTTGACTTTTGCCAAAGACTAACTTTAGTTGAAACTTCCTGTCACTTGCACAACATTGTTTTTTGGCAACTGCAGTTCTTGTGCCATGGGCTGTTGGCAAGTTTGATTACTTGCTTCATTTTATAAGATACTGTATAGTGTTTCAGGATGTAAGGACAAATCAGCTTTCAGCGTATGCTTGTGATAGCTGTCTTGCCTTACACCTCATGGGAAAAGATTTATCAGGCGTAATTATGTCTAATTGAGCAACTCTTGTTGTCTTGGCAATGTTACTTTTTTCAGTTAATTTGATCAGTGGACACAGATGAGATAAAAACGTAAACACTGCCTGTTTGAGTGGCTTCCTGCATCTTGAATTATTTAGATGATTAATTTAATCTACCATGGAATTATGTGAATTGTCACATGGAGGGAGATTCAACTAAATTGAGTTTTCTACCTTAAGAGTTTTATTTCCGTGAGGAAGGTTCAACTTTTGTTTTTACCACTTGTACAGGATGAATTTGCACCTGCAACTTGCTTTTGGAGGCACAGGTGTGGATTTTCTGAACTACAATTTGTTCTTTGTGAAACAACTTTTAAAGTATCCACAATGTTCATGGTTATAAACTTTTTCAGCCGTACTGTTGAAATAAAATTTGTAGTAGGTGTAGGTCAACTAAACCTCACTAAACTTGTAGCCACTTATGTTTTGGTTTATACATGGAATTCATGAACTTTTCAGGAGAAAGCAAGGTTGTATTTAACTTAGGTAAAATAGGGGTGGCTTATATATGGGAAGCTGTAGCAATGCTGTTGTTTCTGCCTGAAGGTCTGTCTCATTTCCTGGAAATGCAAATCTTGAAATATAAATGCTGAGGAATTAGGAATGAAAATAAGACGAAGGGAGATACAACTGTTGTTACTTCAGACTTGAGTTTCCTTTGTGAGAACTGTTCTGTGTGTGGAACTTCTTGTAGGAGGGATAAGCTGAGGAAAATTGCAGCGTAGTAAATGTGAATTAATTTTTCCTTCTTTGCCCTTAAGTACATTATTAAGCAACTTTTCTATTAAAAACTCATCTTTAAAGTAGTAAAATATTAAAATGGCTGGAAACATTACTGACTTGTAGCCTAAGCCAGTCTTTAGTTGGAGAGGGACATTTGCCTATGTGTGACAATTACTCTGAAACTGCTTTCTGTCATCGTTTTCTTCTAGGACAGTTGTCTACACCAGATAAACATCTAGGATAGGTCTTGACTGGAGTCGGTGAGTCGAGTTGGCTCATTTTTGCTTTTACTAAGAAAGCTGAATAAGAAGACTTTGTTATCTGTACTTGGCTTTCAGTATATGCCAAATGCAGGTGTAATTATGGAAACTTGAAGTGCTCTAAAGCAGTTGCAGTCAAGGCGAATGCAGTCCTGGTTTTCTTTAGTCCTTGTCTTCCCAACTGATGAATTCTATGAAATAATCTCACACATGTAAATATGTTTTAGTTTTTGAATCCCATGTCTTTAAAAAAAGCCTCACCAAACACAACCCTCTCCCAAAAAGCTGACAGGAAAAAAAAAAAAAGAGAAATGCCTAGTAAAATGCCTTTCCTATCTTGGCAGTCATACAGAGTGGTAGTGGGGCTCTTCCCATGCCCACATGCTTGTAGAAGGGTCAGTGTTTCTTGCTGTGACAGTGTGTGCAGTGCTGTCTCAGGGAGTGCCCAGGTAGTGATATGCTTTCACAAAAAGTAGTGCATCAGCCTGCGTTGAACTGAACGCCTTCCCTCTGCATTATGCATGAGACTGTAAGGGATGTCTGTGTTTAAAGTTTTTTACACTTGCTCATAAATTTGTGCTTGTAGTTGCTTGTGACTGATCTAAGTTTCTTGAACAAATAGAAGAATTTGTGTAGCAACAAGGAGCAGGAGGCACCGTGGGGGGGGCACTAGTATTTATCTGCAAAGGCAGCTTAATGTTCACTGACTGGGCAGGTAGTTAGCATTGCTGGTATTTTTTTTTTTTCTTATTGCTCAGCTGATGCATTTGGAAAGCTGTGTAAGAATTACTCCAGTTAAGGAGTTTCATCTTTTTGAGAACGTCTTCCTTTTCATTGGTGGGAGAAGAAATAATACAGAGTACTAGCTTGATTAGTCTTTGTTTTCATGTGTTTAGTACATAAAATGGAGACTGTTTTTGAAAGCTAAACTCCACTTCTCATTAACTGCATCCAGACTAAGCAGTAGATCAAACAGTAATTAGCTGAGCAGTTGGCTAATGATCATTGGAAGAGGAGAGAAAATGGGCAGGAGTGTGCTGCTGTTGAACTTGCACCAAGTTTTGTTTTGGTTGAGAGTCATTACTAATAAAAAATGGTACTGATTTAACATACTGTTTTTTAGTGTGACTGTGATGATCACTGTGTCTCCTGAAAGGTGACCCTTTAACTCCAGCCTCCGAAACAGAGTAAAAGCTGATACTAGAACGAGCATGTGTTCCAGGTGTAATTAGATTCACATGTTTTTTAATTGAGGCTAATAAAAAACATTATTAATGTTTTCAATTTTGTAATTTATTATGATAAGGACCTTCAGTGAAGTTGTATGTACGAAGCTTCTTGACTGTATACATTTGCTGAGACATAATAATTTAATTTTTAGAATTTACTGTTTTGCAGTTCTGACCATGTGTAAAGTAATAGATAAATTGTCACATCACTTGTCTGTACATCTAAGACTGTTGCTGTACACTGCTGAGAGACTTTGGTGAAGGTCACATTAAGTATCAGAGGGAAGTTAGTAATTAGGGAATAAAAGCACCAAACAACAACCCACTGGTGATTTCTGTTAATAAACATATGGGTTTGGCAAATTCCCCTGCCATTCTAATGTATCTGTTCCTTTAGTAGGACCAAGTGACTCAGAGCCACGTTAACTCCTGTGCTATTTAAGTTACTGTTATTACCGTGTTAAGCGAACCGGTGATGTTTTCAGCAGGCAAGTGTTCAAACTGATGGTTCAGCTGAAGGATGATCTTGCCAAAAGGGCTTTTTGTGTTTGAACAAATTGCACAAATTGATTCTTTTTGTATACCTAAAGGATTATTGAGGCATATGGTGCATCCATAATTGAACTTGCCATGTAGTCTTACTCAGTTTATCAGTTAGCTCTGTGAATTGCTTAGATGGTTGTGATTGTGACGAAAATTCTGCTTGAAAAGGTTTTTACTGAACAGGAGAACAGGTTTAAAATACTTATTCTGGAAAGAAAAAGGAAATTTTTGTGTGTGTATCTCTATTATGATGCTGTTGCCATTTAGTCAAATTCCCATTGTTGGATGTATTTTTGATGAAAACTGTTCTTTGGACTTGACCAGATGTTAACTTTGACAGGAATGAAAATATGAGCATTTTTGTGAACCCACAGCCGTCTAAAGGAGTTGATGAGCAGAGTAAGAATCCATCTTGCAAAAACCTTACTTCTGTGGGTATTTGCCGATTGTAATACAAAATATGCCACTTATTGCTACATAAGTAGAGAGAACAAAAGGAGGTTAGGAAGGATAAGGACAGCAGTCAAATTCAGTTTTGGCATAAGGCAAAGCATCATCACTCTGAATAGCTACCCCTGGAAAATGGTAGTAGCAGACCCAAGTGGTTTCCACAGTACAGATACATGATGGCAGAATGCTAAGTTTGTTCAGGAGGTGAATTTTTTTGATGTTTGTTTTGAAATGTAAGAAAAACACTGAAGTGCCATGTTGGCTATGAAGCTTGGAGGAAGAAGAGCATATTTTTTTAATGAGGTTTAGTAAATGAAGGTCATGACTATTACTCAGGAATAACTTCCGGGAGTTGCTTTGAAGTTGGTTAGATCGTAGTGCTAATAGCACCAAGGTCGTGGATTTGATCCCTGTATGGACATTCACTTAGGGCTTTGGACTTCATGATCCTTCTGGGTCCTTTCCAACTCAGAATGTAATTAAGTGATTCTGTGAAATACCCTAAAATGCATTTAATTTGAGTATGAAAAGCTTTTTTCTTGTCAGATACTGAAGTTTTGCCTAATAATTTTTTGGCATGGAGTAGAAAGCTTGCATTATGAAGAGAATTGAACAGAAGTGGGCTGAGAACAAAACCTTCTGTTTCTTTTGAAGGTCTATTCCACAGTGTATTGTTAAATGGTATCTGGATTTTTCTGTGTTAACTTTTCTTGACTCCTTTATCTGCATAGCTATAGACTATTCATTTGTAACAGTTTCTGACCTTTTGTTCTTATTGTTAATGGACTCAGAAGTAGAATGACTTTTTAAAAAACCTGTTGCTGGAATTGAGAAGGATTTTGATGGACAGGAAGAATCATCCTGTGGAAGATTGACTTAGTACAATGACTTTATACTCTGAGCTCTTTTATTGCTCCCAAGAAAATGTAATTTCTGCAATGCAATGCTAACATGGATTTGGCTCAATTTTTCTTTTTAAATATGGAGTTTCTGTGGTTGGCATGATGGAATAAGGGAAAGTAATTTTTCTTGTGTGCAGGTAGAATTTTTTTTTTCTTGTTTTCTGAAAAAGTGAAAGAGGAAGGAGTAAAAGTGGTTTGCACATGCTGTGGTGCAACAGATAAGGTACAGTGGTTTAGGTACTGTTTGCTCCTTGAAGATGAGAAAACTACTTACATTAGCTGTGGTTTTCCTTAGAGCCTTCTTTTGAGGAGCACTTAGGAAGGCTCTTCAGTGTAATGAGTTCAGTTATTCTTTCCTAAAATGGGTTTTATCTTGTCTTTATTTGGAGTTTGGAGTGTTTTTGATAGAGGTCTGTTTTGTGAATTTTCAAGGCTTTGTATGTAATTCCTATCTAAGCTACACTGTACAGTGATATTGCTTGTTAATCTATTGTATGCCAAATGACCCTCTTTTTCTGAATTTTAATGAGCCATTTGTACATACCCAAAGGAGCAATGTGTTGTAAAGACAGAATATAGTGGGGAAGGGGCTTTTGTTTCCCTGTTTATTTTATTTTTTTTTTTAATATGGGTTATTTTTTTTGTTTGGTTGGTTGTTTTTTGTTGTTGCCTTTTTTAATATGTGTGTGTGTTGTTTTTTTGTTTGTTTTTTGTTTGGGGTTTTGTTTGCTTGTTTGTTTGTTTCCTTTTTCTGTTTTGTTTGGGTTTTGTTTTTTTCACCAGTTTGAAAGCTCTAAGCTTATACAAGCACCTAAGACTGAAATGTGCTTAAGTGCAGGTTTTGGGCGCCAGGTTATCACTCACTTTCCTTTGCAGTTCTGACATAGAGAGATGTCTCTTGAAACTGTTAGACTAGGAGAAGGACTTGTAATTTAACATAACTTACTTTATGGTGAGCTGGGGTACTTTATGTATCAGATCTACACCTGAAACTGCATCATGGCTGCCTTCTTTTACTGTGAGTTTGCTTCTTTGCCCCCCTCCCAGATACTTCAGTGCTTCTCTGGGCATTGAGTCATTTTGCTGTCTCAGTTCTCATCCACCTCATACATATTTGCGCAGCTGAGAGGCACGAAGCTGCACCGAAATATTTACTCATCAAATCACATCCTAAAAGTAGTGTGGCAACTTTTAGATGTTTTAGTGTTTATACGTTGCCTTCTCTGAAGGCCAGCAAAGCTAGTAAAAGTTGTACCAGCAATTTAAAAAAGTATTTATCTGTAAACCAAGAAGAACCCAGGTTGTAACAAGTGCAACTTTGTGGGTACAGTGCAGCTGCTGTCTCATACTGAGAGGATTCACAGTCAACAATTCTTCTGTAACTGGGTTTTATATCCTTCTGTAATGAGGATATTAATTGAGACTGTTGTGAGTTGTTTTGGACATTAGAAACAGAGATGAAACAAAGTGTCTTTCTTTACACAATACGCAGCTGTTGGATGAGAAGAATCTGTGTTTTAAGCTGTACTTGGAATCTGTGGATGACAGATCCCTTGGTTCTCTTTTCTTTTTTCCCTTATATTGAGAGTGGGTCACTCCTTTCATTTCTCAGTCCAGTTCCCACCTAAACAATGTCAGTGGTCTGAGGTATTTATGAATTTTCTGTGTATTCCTGTTATGAAACTTCTTGTGTTTTTTCTCTCTCCTCTTTCAACTCTGTATTACAGGGTATTACTGCCAGCTCTGTGCGTGGCAGATTGTTTCTGTGAGTGCATTCCAACAGGTGTGTTACTTTTGTTTTCCTGGCATTTGTTTTGCAATTTAGTATGAACATACTTTACATCTCTATTTCAGTCTGGTTCAAACAAGTTTAGTTCAAGTAGTGGTTGAGTCGTGGTTTTGATGGAATGACTGTTTGGCAATCATCATCTGTAAGTGCTTTGGTGCTTTCAGCACATAATATTTTGGGACTGCCATAATGCAATTGCATAATCTTAAATTATGTGCTTTACAAATAAGAGATGTTTTTAAGCATTGACTGCAAGCCTTGAGCAGTTGGAAATTTGGTGTATGAAAAAGAATTTAACTTTTTGTCAATATCTTAGGCTTTGTTTTAAAAACTTGTGGATTTTTTTTCATTATGTGCATATTTCAACCTAATATAAATGTTCTTGTGATACAGGGGTGGTTTGTTTCAGGTTTTATAGTGACTCCCTAACAAAACAAGTTCGACTTGACTTGTCTTTAGTTTCAGGTGACTCACTTGTGACCCTTGTGACATTCCACCCTCTCCCCTACTCCAAGTGGTGTCCTAGAAAATTTTGGCTTGATAAGAGAAAATTCGGTAGCATTCAGGAAACACTTGTAATATGTACTGAAAAATGAGAGAACAACAACTCTCTTGTTCATTTGAGAGTGACTTAGATACATATTATTCAATACTGTTTTACACGTCTTGGTTCTGAGGACTGTTAAATCTAAGCCTGCTAAATCTAAGCACTGCTGAAAGTGTACCTAATGTGCCCCCTCCTTTTTTTTTTTTGTGCTTTTTTTTTTTTTTAATATGAGAGAAAATTATTGGAGAAGTCATTGCAAGACATATACAAGGTACTATGAGCAATTATTTTTAGTGTTCTACTAGCTTAAGGACTTGCTAGCATTGGAGATGACGGATTTAGGGTGTTATATTTAAAAGTGCCTGATCTTTACTGGCTTCACTTCTTGAATCAAACTGGAATTCTGACCTTGATGTTGTCCTGTGGTCCCAGGTATATATTTCAGGGAATAAAATTGCTTTAAAATTCCTTGTTAAACTCTGGTTACCTTACTGAGATTTCACCAATCCTTATATTTAATGGATAACTGTTTCCTGCTTGTGTTCCTGATGTTAGCTGTGCCTTTTTTAATCCCTCCAAGGCCATTATTACCCATAATTTTTGTTTATATGGAAGCCATGCTGTATCTCTGTTGGTAACTTTTTCTCTAGTCCATCTGTCTATTTGTACAATGCAGGTGACAAACAGTAGTCAAGAAAAAACTGTGGTAGGTTGTAAGTGGCCATGATTTCTGCTTTATTTTCCCTTTAAAATATTTAAATAGTTTTCACTTCCCTTTGGTGGTGTAAAGCTGATATTTTCAGTGAATTATCCCTGGTGCCTTCAAGTAACTTTCTGAAGGGTTGACAACAATTGTGAAGCTTGCTTATGCATGTATTTACTTGAAGTTACTTTACCCTTCCTGTGTCATTTATTGGCAATGGATATCATCTAATTTCTGCTCTGCAAACCTTCTATAGCTATCCCCAGTGAGTTTCAGACAGGATTATTCTGACTGAATCTCAAACTTTTTAGCTTGGTAAAATTTACAAAAGTTTCTACAGCTGTCAGTTGACTCCATATTTATAAGAGTAGGTCAAAGTGTAGATCCTTGAAGGCTATCAGTGTATTATCCTCTTCCCTTTTTTTCTCATTCCTGGGTCACCATTTAAAAAAGCTTATTTCTTCTGCTTATCTCCCACTTCATATTTGTTGATTGTTGATTTGTTGTAATATCCAGGTAATTTGTTGCTTTCATCTTATGAGAGTTTGGTTTCTTTAAGAGCCTTTGATGTGCGATCTTGCTGTTCTCCTAAACTTCCATATAGCCTCCTGAACTTTTCAGATATAATATATCAAATATATCAATATATCAAATAGGTTTATCTTCTTTAGCAAATCCTAAATGGTCAGATTTCTCTTTATGGAAATTGGAGTGCTTTATTGCATACCTTATTGCACCGAAATGTCAACATTTTTATTTGAACAGGCAAGTGAAGTAAGTTGAATACTAAAGAGTATCTCTGGCAGAGCCAAAAGGCACACCTTGTAGTTGTGGTAATGTCATGAGATAACTCTGAATGCGTTTTAACCTGTTCCATTATGCTGCCTTAAACCCAGGTTGCTGTACGGTAGAACTGGAAATGTTTGAAAGACACATGTTCCCTGCCAATTGCCAGGCAACCACACCCTGACTTGTTTGCTGCACTTAGGAAGGTGCGTTTCTGATTTGTAAACAGTTCCTCATTGTTGCTACATAGTAAGAAGCTGATTTAATGACATTCTGGAAAAGAACAAGGACTGTAAGGCTCAGCTTTACTTAAGAGGTTGTTTGTTTGAACACCTGAAACTGATGAATAAAATGTGTGACTTCAGTTAAGTTTACCTGTGTATGTAGTACTGGGATGGAGCCAGGCCAGCTCTTTGTGCCTGTTCCCTGCTGTCTCAGGTGGAGGGGAAGTCTCCCAGGGTGCCACCTTCACTGACCCTTCCTCCTTGCCCCCTCCCTGGCTGGGTGAATTGGGCCACTGCAAATAGACAGGTGTGGTTTAGGCCTGTCAGTAGTCCAGTGCTTGGCTGACAGTGAAGGCTGTGCTCTGTAGGGAGGTGTGTAATAGGTGGGATTTGATAGCCAGTATAAGATTGTGAAATAATTATTTGCACTGCATTTTGAGGATATCTGAAAGGCACCCTGTTACATTTCAGAAAGTAAGGGGAGCATGGTCAGAATAATTCTAGTCTGTTGGCCTTTAGAAGTATTTCTCTGAAGCTTTTCGATAACATATAAGAGAATAAATCTCTGCTGGGCTCTGAGCTTGCAAAATGCCAAATATAATTCTTGTGAACAAAGTTGTTTCTGATACTGTCTTAAGCGGTGTATGTTAATTCTAGAATAATATTCTGAAAAATCACATGATGATCCTAATGCAATTAGTATTTCATGGGTTATAATGTTTGTGTAAGTTCATTTTGCTTTTGAAAATTAATTGCGAATACATACACAGTGATGCTCTGTGATGCTTCTGAGATAAGTCTGTTCTTTTGTATTGGAGAAAAAAATTATAAGACTAGAAGATAAACCACATAAATCCTTCAAAGTTTAATGTTGATATCCTGATATCCACAAAGAGCAAATCCTCTTTCCTGGCCTGTTCTTGTACTCAAAGAATTATTTATTTTCTTTCTTTTTTTTTAAATATATATATTTTTTTTTGTGATCAGTGGCTATATTGCTTTCTACCAAAGCATCTAGTATTTTGTTTCTAGAGACTTTTATTGTTAAAAAATAGCACCAGTTGGAGAAAACTACAGAAGTAGTGTTCTCTGAAGATTATGCTCCCTCACACAATTATTTCTCGGAAAGAGATCTCTGTGATATAATAATCATTATTCTGTTGTTCTGTAGGCTCCTGTGATATTACTTTTAGTAGTCCTACTACCTTGAAATTAATGCCCATATCCCAAATAATTGTTGCAGATAATCAGCAAGCACACATTTTAATTTTTCTAATTCTTTGCTGCTTTAAAAGATCAGTCAACCTTCTTTTGTTGGCAACTCCAGTGCTAGAAAACAAAATGGTATTTTCCATAAAAATGTGCCAGCCTGACATGGTTCTATCTAAAGCCTGAAGAAGACAGGAAACCATCTAACCAGAAGTGTTTTCTTCTGTGCAGTTCATTGCCTTCAGTTTGGCTGCTGTGTACTTTGATTGCTGCTTGTCCTCTACTGCTTTTGATATTCCATACCTCGCTGGGTCCTGGGACCCTGCTTCAGTTGAACAGCAGTTCCTAGAATCTGCCTTAGCTTTCACAGATGAGATGGGCTGCAAGTAAATGAAAGTAGCAGAAAGAAACCCCACAGAAAAAACTTTTACAGGTAAATTTCCATAATTAAATGGCGTCTCTCATATCTAACTTATATTTTGAAATGGATGCTTATAAGGTTCTTAAAAAACATTCTTTGCCACTGACTTGCTCTGCTGATGTTGATAGGTATGAGTTTTGGATAGGGAGGGAGGTGATGTGTGAAATGTAGGCTGATCATAAACTGCAAACTGACTATAAGGAACTGAAAATAATTTGTAAATTAACTACTGTAAGAGGCAAAGTATTCTGTGAACTTGCTGCTCAGTTACTGGGAGACAAAATGGTCTCTCCAAATTACCTGTTGGCAAATATTTCTTGATACAGAGAAGCTTTGGGTAATCTGGGAGAATACAAAATGTATTAGGTTGCAAGTTGTTGCTGATTTTTGCAGTGTTTGTATGGTGGGCGAATATTTACTGTATTTGTGTATTGTGTGTGCACACCTAGCAACTTCTTCCCTGTTCTAAAGAGGGTGCTGCTTTCTCCTATTTAGAGGAAGTAGAAAGTGTTATATATAGAGAGAGTTAACCTGCATTAAAAATAATTAAAATCATAGTTGTATTTGCATAGTGTTCTTTTCACAGATAAAAGAACAATTTAAATGTACTTATCTTTGTTGTAATTAGTTTAATGTGAGTAATCACATTTCCACTATACTTGTACAGTGATCTGAACTTTAAAATCAGAAGCAGCATTATTTTTGTATGCCATGACCCTCTGTGTAACAGTCTATAATAAAACAAAATTTTAATTTCTAAGCTATATTAAAGAAGAATTCTCTTAGCATTTGGAATTTAGTGTGCTGGTAAAGAAATTTGAACAGGCTTTTGTGAATGAAGAAGGCACTAGTTAATGGACCTGAAAATAAAAATATTTTCAAATTAGTTTTGGTAATTTGACACATTCAGGAAAGCACATAAATGTAATTTATGTACTTTTTTATTGTGTATGAGATCAAGTTTCACTAGGTGTGTTATTATGGCAGTTGACACTCTATGGGGTTTAGCATTAGGGTTGAATCTCTGGGATCTCTGGTACAGAACAGTGTCTTTAATTAATGGTTCCATTTATGATCTTCCCTTGGCAAGTTACAGTTGTCTAGCAAAGGTGAAAGATTTAGTATAAGGTTTTTTATCTTCTGAAACTGCATATTGAATTTTAGGGATAAACCGTAAGATTATGAAATTGGAAAGATAATAAAACAGAAAATAATGTAACTTCCAAAAACATATTTGAAGTAGCCCACTTATGAAAAAAATTAGACTTGTAAAAATCAAAACTTGAAGCCTGCTCAGCATACCTGATTCCTCATACCCACTGATAATGAGGAACAGGACGCTTTCATATTTCAGAGTCTCATCTCTATACTTCATTAAGGCCTTGTAACTTCTCGAGAAAAGCAGCATTTTAATCACACCTTTCTGGAAAGGTTTTGTTATCAGATGGGTTTAAAAGCAAAACTTAGTTGCCATGACCAATTAATGTAGAATGGTACTACACTGCCAAAGGCTATTTCTGTTGTTATTTTTGTTGTACTCTGTGGTAAATTATGTAGAGATCAGTGCTAGCAACAAGAATTCCAGTTTTAGACTTGCTTCATTTTTCAGACATTGTATTTCAAGAACAGGGAATTTTTATTGGAAACTTTGAAACTATTGTGATTAACAGTGCCAGAAAATTTTTTTCTTGTTTCTGAGGGTGAATGTTTAAATATATCTTTTGAGCATGCCAGTAGTTGAATGAGTTGTTGTAATGATTTTTATTTACAATTGTACATTTGCTCTAGTTAATTTCTTCATTTATATTTTGCTAAATCTGTTCTTTTATTGTTGCCTTCTGAAAAAAATGGATTTTTACTACTTAAAAAAAAAATCCATAAGCATAAAGGTGATCTTGTAAAGTGTTGCAGCCTTTCAAGTCCCTTGTTGCCACAGAATAATTGCATGCAAATGTACAGATATTTACACAAGAAGGTTTTGACTTGGTGAGAGTTGTGCATGGATAGTGAACAGAAAACTGGTTTTATGTGTCATACAGTTGACCATGAATGTGTGCTTTGTGCTTTTATTTATTGTCCTAGGTTATAACTGTTTGGCTTCTCTTTGTGGGTAGTGCAGTCCTGTATTTTGAATGGTAATTTTTTTTTACTTTGTAGTGTAGGGTAGGGGTAGAAGATCTTCTGGAGCCGAATAGTTTGATCCAGATTCAATTAGCTTACAGGTGAATAAAAATCAGTACCTGATGATCCTGATGGGTCCCTTCCAGCTGTGATAAAATAGCAAAGTTCATTTAACAAAGAGGAAGTGCTGTGGTGGTTTTTTTTTTTTTTCCCCCCCAGTTTTTAGAAAAAATTATAGAAATGAAGAATAATGTAGAATAACATGAGAACTTCTTGAACATGATTCCACTAAGACAAGCTTCTTCATTATTTATTACCAAGAATATTAATATAAACATACACAGCCATGTATTTTATATAAGTGTATGTGCACATTTCAGAGTGCTTATGGACTTCATACTCCGGAAGAGAGTTGCTGTATACAGTACCTCCAAAGGTTATTTACTCTCATGTCTCATTAATGAGTCTGTTTCATCAAGCAAGTCCATTAGTTCATGAAAATAGTATCTGCTCATAGAAATCTGAGCAGCGAAGTCCATCTAATAGCTTAGGAGTTAAGTTTGCAGCTGTGGCGAAGTACCAGATTTCAGGGAATCAGCTTTTGAGCAATCAGGGAATAGAGGACAGTGCATTTCTTGCCACATTTTGTTTAATGTTTTTGTATCCTGCTACTAAGTGTCTTACTCTGGAGAAGATAAGCTGAACTGAAAAAAAATTCTGTTGCTTATTATGCATTTAAAATTAAGGCATAGGCCTTTGGTGCTGTTCTGTTTACCTGTTACACGAACCAATCTTTCTGTTCAAGATACAATTCTTCATCTGTTTCCAACGTCAGAGGGCAGACAGAGCTTTGAGAGTAGTAATTATTTAAAGGCGTGAGAGAGAAATACCTTGCATTGGAATCTTCAGTCTTATCTTTGCTTGTGCTCTCTTTGTGTGGTTTTCATATTTTCTATATTATTTAGGTTTTTTTCAGTTTGAAATGTGGGGTGAGACAAACTCTGTAATTTATTTCTTTATTTTTAGGTACAAAGCTTTTAAAAAGTTTTACTCATCAAGAGAAATGAATTTTCATAGTGTGGATTCTGATGCTTGCATATATTTCATGGAACAGACTTCAGTTTGGGCTAATATTTTACTGGCATCAGCCTCCATGTAGCACAGAGCTGCTCTGTGAGGAGTGCTCCCTTCTTTGTAGCCTGCCAAAAACTGTATGAGTGTTGGCAGCACGAATGCCATCCTTTGGATGAAATTTTTTGATGCCAGGATTAAACCACAAAAAGTGGAAGGAAAAACAACAGTATTGAGTCTGTTATTTAAAAAAAAAAGTTGTCTTTCAGTACAGAAATGCTGAAAAATAAAAACCAGCAATTGTGTGATGTTTCTTCAGATTTGGACAGTTAATACCTTTTCCAAAATGTTTTTAAATGTATGGGTGACTTCTTTCTAAAAGAAAACAAGATTAAGAATTTCAGTAATGTTCCTAGTAAGCAGGAAGTTCTGAGTGAATATTGTCTACTTCTATAACATTCTTTGGCTGCTGTATTTAAGGGGAATTTTAGAAGTATTATATGCTTTGTAATTCAGAGTTTGGCTTGCTGCTTCAGCAGGAAATAATATTAAAGCAATTGTCTTCTTTGACCTGAAGTTTTGTGCGAGTTGTACAAAGTACTTACAGTTTATGATCAGAAAAGACAGGGTGGAGGACAGATCATGGAAGTATTTTGTGAATGCAGTGGGATTTGAAATGTTTGAGAATATGATGTTTTCATTAAATATCCCATTTCTTGCTACATAGTTGTCCTATACAGATTCTGATTTCCCTGGTGGAAATGCATTTTTCTGAAACAATGAGCAAAAAAAGTAATTCAGCTAAAGTTCAGCCCAGAGTCCTAAAATTAGGTTTAAAACCTTTACTGAAGATGAATTTGATCTCTGTGTTGGTTGCAGACATTCTTTAAATGTGCATCTTACTCAAAAGGCAGCTCCCACAGTGCACATACTTGGAGAATGTCCTGTGTAGCTTTGGTTTCAGCCAAAGGTATAAGAGGGCTAAAATTGCACTGCTGCTACATAATTTCTTTCTGCTAAAGCTTTAACTTACCTTTCTTGCAATACAGACTGGTATGTGGACAGTGAATCACATCAGCTCATGGGTCTGCACAGACCTTCCTTTCTCCTTTTTTTTGAACTTTTCATGTTATTTTTGCTTCTCAGCCAGAGCAGTGAAGCGATCCAGCTTACTACTTACTACATACTGCTGTGGACACAAGGGAGAGTTGAGGTTGTGTGGCTGAGAGACAGCATCATTTACCAATCAGTGCAGTGCTGGGTGGTCCCAATGCACTTGTGAAATGTCAGTATTTTACTCTTTATAGTGTTAGAGACATTTGCTTTTCCATGTCATCCTAATATAAGAGAATAGTCTAGCTATATAAAGATGAACCCCAGTTAGTTTCTGAGTTCTGAAATATTTTTAGACAAGTTTTCGAATTCTGAATAACTTTCTCCTTGATAAAAACAATCAGAACAATTTTCTGCAGTTTTGTTGCATCAGCTTCCTTTCTGTATCTTTTCATTATATCCAGAAAACAGAACTATGATAGGTTTGTGTGGGTTTTTTTGATAGAGAAAAATATGTAGGACAAGGCAAATGCTGTATTGGCTGATAGGGCCTGTGCAATTAAAGTAACAAAAAAATCAAGTTTTTGTTCTAAATTTTAGACTAGTGACAGACATGGCATATCAGCATGAAAGAGATCTCCTATCTTGTGCTGACTACAGTGTATTTTTGAGGGAATGTATTCAAGTGCTGTCAAGAATTGTATTGAAATTGTAATTGCTTTATAAACACAGTTTTCTGCATCTTGAATTCATTACTTTATATTCCTGTTTGTTATTTTGTTTTGCTTGCTATACTCCATAAAAGGTTTTACTGTTTTATGCCTTCTCTAAATGTTGCTTCTATAAAATGCATTGTCTAAGTTGTTAGTGCTTTGGCTTCTTTATAGAAAGGATGTCCTGTAGTTGTTTATGCTTGCGGATTGCCATACTTTCTCCTCAGTTCTCTGAATTCTATTGCATCTCATGTTCTCATGCTCTTTTATGATTGAGATTTGATGATAGTGAGTTATTGGATTGTTCCTTGTTACAGATGGTTGGAAATGAGAGCTCGGCTGAAACTGGAAGTGAAAGTGAAGTTAGCAAATATTCCTGAAACATATGTTAGAGTTTGGGGGGGCTGTTCAGAACGGGCACACGTCGGCTGTGGAAAGAGAGGTGTAAAGAGGACAAAAAGTGACAGCTTGTACGTATTGTTAAGGCAAGGGGGCCTGTGTGACTGGGATGGGGAGAGGCAACTGTGTTGTGGATGTACATCTTCCTCCTTTCCTGCCTGTGTTTAAAAAGTATTTTGCCTATTCAGTAGAGCTGCTTTTAGGCACCAAGTGTGCTCATTTGGAAAGTAAAAATGGTAAAGTATCTCTGCGCTTGTGTTGGTTTCTTCATCCCGTGATTGGAAGTGGGTGGTTATCAGGAAATCTTGTAAAGATAAGAATAAAAAGCACTGGTACTGGGAAACAGTTTAAGTCACTTACATGAAATTTAGCTTGAGATTCTGCTTCAGAAAAAATGGCCATATGCTGAAAAATGTCAACACATGTTCATAGAAATGAGTTAATTATCAAGTGGAACTTGACTTAGTCTCCCTTAGTGCTCATATCCATTTAAAAAAAAAAAAAAGGTAAAATAACTTTTCCTAAAGGAAATTTCTGAAGTTTTTTTGTGTTCAGCTCCTTAGATAATCAAATCTTATGGTTAATACTGAATAGTGAAATAGAAAAGTTGAGGTTGTGAAATAGAAAAGATGGTGTGATGGTGTGATATCGAAATGAGTATGTTAAAAAATCAATTCTTCCAGAGTTTGGACGTGAGTGTTACTGTGAAGATGGTGCAGATACTCATAATTGGTTTCTTGAATATGATGTATTCATATCCCTTTTTAAAAGGCAAGGAAATGTGCTCGGTCACTGCTGTTGAATGCACTGTTACTTTAGGAATTCATTCACTAGTTTGTCTCTTATTATCCTCCTCTTAGGAGGATCCAGGGCTATCATTTGTCAAAGAATCTGATGTAACTTCTGAGTGGTGTGGGACACATAGAGGCTTTATGTGGAGTTTTGTGACCTTTATGGGCACCTTGGCTGCACCTCTTTGGTACAGCCAGATTTTTTAACTTCCCCTCCCCCAAAGTATTTACAAGTTTGCTGTCAAAACTATTGCCTGTTTTGGAACTGGAGGTTAGAGGTTTGCCTTTGTGTAGTAGCTCACTCGGAATTGTATGCTTGTGTTTCCAACAGGTATTGTGAGACTCTGAACAGATAAGAAGTGACATAAGTATTGGATGCTTAGGCTTGCTCTGAGATGCCAATGTTCATAAACATTTCTTGTTTCCTTGGGTTTCTCACCTCTTCTGTTTTAACAGCATTCTGATATATTATAAAAAGTATTTCTAAACTCTTGATTGGTCTTCAGCTGTAAGCTAGCTCTTTAATAATAGCTTGGAATATAGTGTCATGAATCTTACAAATTTTATTGTGTGGGTTTTTTCAGTTTTGGTTATTTGTTCATCATCTGTCAGGTCACTGTAAAGAAAAGAGTGTTGCCTTTTAATTCTGACTTGAATATTTGGTAAATTACTTTTGTGAATGTGGTTGTTTTTAAAGTATAAAAGATGATAGAACACTGAAAAGGAGAGTTTGTCTATACAAAGCTTTATTAGCGACTTTCTGCCTGTCTTAAAGTTTTATGAAGGTGGGAGGGATGATGTAAGGTGGTTCAAAGTGTTGGACACTTTCATTAGCATTACCCTACAGTTCTTCATCTGACACCTTTGTGTGGGTGAGAAAGATGTCTGCAGCTGCCGGTTTGTGCCATCACGGTACGACTGCTCAGGTTCTCAGAGAAACACAGCATCAGGGCAGACCAGGGGTGTGTTTGAAAAGGCTCTGTACTTAATCCCACTACCAAACTGTTCCTCCTCCGCATCCTCCCAGTTTTAGGCTGACTTGGGTCTTGTTCCAGCATGGCGTGTTTATTTGTCCTTACGAGTGAGACTGAACTTACTAAGGGCAAATCCTTGGCTGTAAGCAAGTGGTTTGGCATATTAGTATCTCCATCTTAACTGTCTACATGGAAGTTTGGTTTGGACCTGGGTGTGCACAGTGAGGTTTCCTTAGATTTCTTTTTTTTTCTCCTCTCTGTTTAGCCTTGAGTAGATTCTCTTTCAAATCCATGCTCTGTAGGATACAATGTGGCAACCAAAGTTGCTTTTTTGAGTGCAGGGGTGGCAACGGTGACAATAACATGTCTGAAGACACAGCGAAGTGCTTTGTTTTCAAAAGATAACCTTTGTCTTATACTGTTTTCACATGCAGGAGATGGATTTAATATTCCTAGTTACTCATTTTATGTAGTGTTTATTGATTAATGTTAGAATGGTTCATGGAGTGATTTGTGTTGGAAGGGACTTTTAAAGGCCGTGAATATTGATCAGAATATTGCTGAAACAGAGTCTGAGTTTGTTTGTTGGATAGATATCTTTTCATTGTGTGTGCTTTCAAGGAAAGGAAAGGGCTTAAATCTTAATTTTCTTTTCAAATGAAGCTTATGTCCTCTGTGGCACATTTAGTTCCTGCATACATTAACGTGTGTTTCTGGGCTCAAAGCTTCTTTTAGCCAGGCTAGTTTTTAGCAGCATTGTTAGATGTATTTAGAATGCTTTGTATGATATGCTTTGGTGCTAATACAAAGAAAACCCTCCAGCTTATTTGAACAAGTTTCTTTGCAGTTACATTGGTGTGGTAAGTAGTTTTAAAGTGTATTTTTTTATAATAAGTGTTTTTAAAGCTCTCAAGGGGACACCTGAAAGTACAGATGAATGCTGGGCAGCAGAGCATTGAAGGGTAGACGCACAGGTTCTGGTTGAGACAAAGCATTGTCCTGGGTCAGGTCCCTGTTTGTAAGTCTTCATTTAGAAAGATGGAAAAAAATGTTTCTTTTCTAAGGCCTAATTACATGTTTGTGAAAAGCTTTGAGAAGCTTTTGACTAATGACTTTATACAGTTTGTGATTATATCATACAGAATAATAGAGAGTAGGAGGAGAAAGGTTGGCAGTGTAGTTCGTGCAGCATTGTGAAAACTTAAGGCTTTGTTCTTTTTCAAATGCTGTCTTTGTATTTAAACAGTATTTCTTCTGCTGTCTCCCCTTAATCTTTGTCTTCTTCAGATCAATAACAAAACAAGAAAGAAGCAGGTCTCCTTTTAAAACAAGGAGGAAGTGAAAATGTAGGATAAATAGTTTTGGCTAGTTGTGGTGTGTTATTTAGTTTTTTTGTGTGCTTTTTGAAAATATTTTAACTGTTTTTTTCATATTCTGTTTTTACCAAATTTGCAGCTCCTACACAGGAACTCAATCCATAAAAACTTATGGCTCCCTCCACCCTCTTTGCCTATTTTTTTAAGTCATCAGTAACTGGTGAAATTGTTTGTTTGCAGGCTTTTCAGTACTAGTTGCTCAGCTTCACACAATTGTATGGCTACAGTCTGTCTCCCTCAGTTTCAAATGGAGGGGTTTTGAACCTCAGACACTCACCCTCCTCTCCCTTATATTTTTTTCTGACCTTCATATTACCACAGTAACCTCTTGGGTGCAGGTTTTTTTAAAACTAAATGTTTTTGATTTAGCATGCACCCAGCTTTTTTTTGCAACACACAAGTAGTTTCTGAGCAGATTGATTTGAAGACGTGTTCTGGCAGCTGTAGCAGATGGGTTTGGTTGGAAACTTGTTGCAAATGTGGTGGAAAGACTTGCTCAGGAGGGCCAAGGACATTGCACTGCAGAAGCTGGCCAGCAGGAATGCAGCAGAAGTGGCTGCTCTGCCATCCATTGCATCCCACGGGGCTGTGTGCAGATTGAAATGTGCCATCCCAAGTAGGATGCTAGGTGAAATTCTTCTTCAAGAATTCTGGTTTCTGATTTATTTTTTTCATATTTAAAACAAGAGAGGGAACCCAGTAGGTGCAAATAATATGCTGGAGGCAGAAGCCAGCTTCTTTACCAAGGTTCTGACCATAGAGTACTTAACTTGTCTAGAGTTCTGCCAGAGAAACAACATATGCTTTGTCATCTGAATGTAGGTGGGCAGCAAGAATTTAGTATGAATGCTAACTTTTTTTTTTTTTGGTAGTAATGCTGGAGTAAAATTAAAACCCAGTAATAATGGAGAACTATCACTTTTAGGGGAGCTTATGTGTGGGAAACTTGTGATGAAAAGGAGACTTCCTCTTCAGGAATGTTGTCATCTGTATAGTCTAAAGGAAGGAACACGTTGCTTTGGTAGAAATATTAATTTTTTTCCCAAAAGGTATCTGTTCTATCTGTCTTTCAGGCTGTGACAAACAGGTAACAACAGCAATAGGGTTGTTTTTTTCTTGAATAAATTCCATACCTTCCTTAAAACTTGTTCATTACATTAGTAACAGAGTGCCAAGACCTGCTTTTTCACTGTGTTATCATTCTTATTGTCTGCATGGTGAAGGTGTTAAGAGAGGATCTTACATTCTTTTCAGTTGAAGGTGAAATTCCAGGGTATGTTCACATTTCAATCCATTTAAAACTTATTCTTTGTTGCTGGAGGACATATGACTGCTTTTTCTTGATGATCAGTACCTTCAGCTGTGATGGACTGAATGTATTCCTGTTGGAATTGAAATGCAGGGAGTGCTCTGTTCTGAAAATATGTAAGCTTTCTATAGTAAGGAGATCCTGTTCAGTGGTAGGACAATGTGTACAATAATTACAGAATACAAAAGGCATATTAATTCTTGATGAAAGATTTGGTTGATATGTTGGAATTGCTGTATACAGAGACCAACAGCAATTACCAACTCGCGTTTCAAGTCATTGTACAACTGCCGGTGGTGCCAAAGTTCAGAGACTGGTGGCCAAGAGCTTGGAAATTTATAACTTACGGTTTCATTGCCTTAATTTCAAAGGCAAAGTTACCTTTCTGCCTTCTTCCTGACTCTTGCTAGTTTTTAAACGCTTACCGGGAATAAATTATGTACAACTGAAATACTATCTCAACCTGTTTGTTTACATTGTAATTCTTGGCTTCCTTGCCTCCATGGTTTTTCCCTTTTTTGTGAAACAAACACAAAATTCATATTACCTTTATTTAGCTAATCAACAGAGAGACAGAGCTGTAATTTCAGTGTTCAAGTTTTGTCAGTTAAAATACTCAAGATTTGTTTAAGTCTAACTGATGTTAGCATATCAAAATAATTGTAGCCCACACTGAAAAAAAATGAATTCCAGTTATTTTTGGATAGATAAGTCCAAATTAAGCAGAAGGACAGAAAATACAGTATCACATGAAAATTATTCCCATTCTTAGCAGCTTTACAGTGGCACTTGCTGTGGAATATTTCCACTTTTTTCTCTCTTCATGAGAAATGGAGAAGATGACGCCTGTGCATCCAGTTTTTGATAGAAGACCACGGGTTGCACTTTGGGCAGTAGTGGACAATGCTGTGCGGCCGAGGAACGAAAACAGTACAGTGTGACAGATGGTTTGACACTTCTTGTGTAATGATGAAAAGTCGTCACATTTTTAAATGGATTAGACTGAGAGATATGTTTCTTGTAAACTTGAGTTGTATTATAGATCAAAATTCATGGCTACCAAAACCTGCAAAATGGGCTGTTATAAAAGCAAAATTTTTTTACAGGTTAACAGAGAAAGATCAGCTCTTCCTTGTGAACAACCTGGGTAGTGGTGATATAATTTTAATGAGTTGGTTTTCCTTTGCACTGTTGGAAACTTTCTTGGGGCCCATGTGGAAAATTTGTTGGCTCTTTTTATTTGGTCTTGCAGTCTTTTGCCATGTTTTAAGGTTGAACTATGTTATTAATATTGTCATCTTTTGAAAAAACGCATCTCTCTTTATTAACTCAGAGCCCTGAGTACTACTAGTTAGCTGAAGCTACTATCAGAAAAAAGGCCCGAGACTTGGAGTCTGGCAAACTGTGTTTGTGCCCTCTGAAAGTAAGTCAGGAACTTACTTATTTTAGAGATGGCTTATCAGAGAAACACAGCTGTGGAAGTTTGGCTTGTGCAGATTTAGCTTTCTGCTTTGCAAACCATTGCTGCTTGGCTTTGGTAAGGCTTTTTCTGAATCTCTGCATGTGTGAGCCTTGTATGTCTGTTCCCTTTTCTTCTCTGGTTTATGTGCTTTTGGAGTCTGTCAGGTTTGTTTATTAGGTGATAGCAGAGAAACCATTATGTACCTATTACCTGTATGTCTCAAACTCCATTATGACAGGATCAGAAATCCACCCCATAACTACTGTTCTAGTATCTCATCTTTCCCATGTTCTCCCTTCTCATGATGTTAGTCTTTGTCTGACTTGACTCTGTGCAGGTCAGCTGAGCCAGTACAAAGGTAGCCCAAAGAGATGGGGTGTGGAGGGGAAGTAAGTTGTCTATCAGGATGTGGCTTGTGGCGATAGCAAACTGTTAGGAACTGTTAGGCAACGTGGCTTGAATTAATCTGACTTCATTTTGTATTGGGGGGTGTGTGTGTATTTAGCTGTTGATACTTTATACAGATTGGTGGGTTTTTTTGTTTGGTTTTTGTTTATTTGGTTTTTTGTTTGGGGTTTGTTTATTTGTTTTTTGTGTTTTTTTTTAATGTCTTCAAGAAGGGATGGTAGAATTAAGTGCTGAAACACTGCGAGGGGAGGGAACTGCAGTTCTGTGTCACGACAAGTGCTTAAAATTCAGGAGTCTGTTATCTATTTTCTTCAGTTCTTGTGGTTAACAAATGTCTGAATATCGCTAAATCTTGCTAGTTTTTGCATTCATATGCCATAACTTCAAGGAAATGCCATCTACCTTCATGGAGCCGGATCCAGGGGAGTATTTTGCATAACTCTGAGATGGCATGTGAGAACTGTGCTGCAGCAGTACAGCCATTAAATTTGCACCAGTACTATGAGTGCTTATCACTGGGCCAAATGACTCCTAGTTGGGTGTGATTTTTGTCTTACTTTCCAGGCAGTAGTGTGAAGGTTGGCAGTGGGTAGGGGATGCAATACAACTATTTGAAAGTTCAGAAAGTGTGGGCTGATGTATTATTTTTCCCAAACTGTGACTTGTTTTTCTCTAGTTAAGTGGAATTAACCAACAGTGTTTATGGGGATAAGCTCAAAACTTGTAAGTTGTATATAGCTCTTTTTATATGTTATTTTCTGATGCTTATCTTAAACTGTAGAAGCACATAGTCATCTTAATTTCTAAAAAAAATTTTTTTTAAGTCTCAAAAAATGCATTCTCCCACTTCTGTAAAAGTTTGTGGGTAAACAGTTCCAGTGTGGAGTAAAAAGCTTTAAAGATAAATAGGACAGCTGCTACTTACAGTAGAATGAAGAAAATGTGTTTTATAATTCTTGCATACATTTAAAAATTGGTTCACTGGGATATTTCACTAATTTTATAAGGGAATTTGGCCCTTGGGATAATTTTAGAGGATTGTAAATACTCAGAGTATGGGAAGTTAAAAGAATATTTTCAATGTGTTTGCAGTACTAATTCATTAAAAGTTCTGATAGCTTTTTCACATTGTAAATGATAGTCTAATATCCTGCCTTTGACAGGTACTTTGCTTCACCCTCTTTGGGGAAAAACCCCTGTAACTTAATTGGAATAGTAGAGTTAAATGGAGAAATTGTATACCAGTTGTTGGGAAGGAAATAATTTTTTTCCTCTTTTGTCTTTCTTAGAAAGTGTACTTCTGTTAATTGGATGGATGATGAAAGAATCTTTTTTCTTGGAAAAAAACTCCATTCTTGAGCATTAGAACAGAGTTTGATTAGAAGACATGATATAACTGATTAAAGGTGAAATATTTGCATATAAAAATCCCTTAGCAACATCTGTCTCGTGAAGGAGTTAGAGCCTGTGCTGCTCCAGCATGAGGCTTTCCAGCAACAGAGTGTAAATAATCTGTTCTTTTTCAAATTTGGAATATAGAAATAGGTGCTGTCACTTCTTAGGGCTGTTGGGTGTACTGAATGTGTTGCAGTCCTGCTGCATCTTTCCTTTTCTGGGGAAATGTTAACTTTGAAGAAGTTCACCTTCAGGCAGTTTAAGGACTTGCATGGCATTTGATCTCATGGTGGCCCTGGACTAATTTTTCCTGTCTCCCTGCCCCCTCTCAATTAGCTATAGATGAATTCTGGAGACATTAGAGACTCGAATGTTCTGCCTGAATGTTAGCAGCAGTATTTGTCGTTTAGCCATGGAGTCATCCTTAAATGGCAAATGAGGTCAGTGACTGCTTCTGGCGTGGGAACTGGGTTATGAGTTGGAGCTGCAGTGATGCTTCACAGCCAGGGCAGCGGATGGCACTGTCCTGCAGCATGGACCATTCGGGCAGTGGTGCTTGAGGACCACCAAGTCACAGTGTGGGGAGGTAGCTCTCAGGGCTGCCTTGAGATTGCCCCAGGTAACACCACTGTTGGTGTCATTACTTGTTTGGGTTTTACCATTGTCAGGTCAGGATGGTTGCAGTATTTTGGCTTGGATTTGTGGAAAGCACTTTTCAACATTACTAGATTGGAGGGCGCTTAAAAACCTGAGGCTGTGAATTTAGTCATTTGGAGCAGATTTTCCCTGCTGGTAGGTGAGATATTTTTAAAGTTGCTTCCCAAAATTGCTTTTGCCTGCCTGTGTTGCGGTGCCAGAGTCTTTTCTGGATGAGCTGTGTGTTACTAAGGAGATGATGATGAATTCCTGGGCTCTGACTACATCAGCTTAAACCAAGTGAAACATGGGGATTTGTGTACTGCATAATTAAATGATAACTTCATAGAATTCATGCAGATCAGATAGAAACAAGCAATCCAAACAAAGATTGCACAATAGAAAATGAACTTGTACCTCCTTAACTAAGTGGCATCTTTCTCTCTGGCAGAGGCAGCAGCGTTGCAGTATTAATTGCCTAATGCTTGCAGGAATGACAAGTTGTTTAGGTAATTATCTCAGGAACTGGCTTTGCTTTTGCAGCACCAAGTACAAAGTAAGGCCGTATTTTGATTTAATTTGCTATGCGCTGTGCTAATAGGAGTGTTTAATAGTGCTTAATTCTTTCTGTGTGTACCTTAGAAAGCACAGTCACAGGGAATTTTCATGTTCTTTGAGGAACATTTTGATACTCTTATTCCAGAAATCTGAGTACTGTGTTTCACAAAAAAATTGAACACTTCTATTCTGCACCCTCCAATTGATACAGCTGCTGTTACTGAGCTTGTTCTCATTATTTAATTGCTCTGTTACTATGCAGACATAACCCATGTACACTTTGCTCTCTAAATCATCTGGAGGGTGGTGGGATTTTTTTGTGGAAATCTGTATGGTATGGCATGTCAAAGCAGTAATTTACCACCTGACTGGCTGAAGACAGACTGCCTTTAGACAGGCAGCATAACTTCTTACATGAGATTTTGTAGCACAGCAGAAGAGAGAATTGTGATGTGCTGTATTTATACATGACACATCCTTCTTCTGGTGTTTGCCAGTGTGACTATGTAATGCGTTTCTTGGGTTCATGAGCCCATCAAGGGGGAGTTGGGCACTTCATTGCAGCTGGGTGAATTTGAGTAATAGCCAAGCCTCTCTCAAGAGAGGCTTGCAAGTTAAGCAGCTCAAAGTTGAAAGCAGATCTTTCCTCTTATTTCTGAACTGACACCTGAAAGGAACAGGATTAACTGGCTTTTCAGCCCTGTTTTGTGGATTTTCAAAAGTAAAATGCATGAAGGAAATCTCTCATTGAACCAAACGCTCCATAGAAGAGTCTTCTCAAATAACACATCATCCTTGTTCTCTCTGTTCTATGCTTTAATGGTCAAGGTGAAGGTAGAATTGCTGAGTGAAATGGCCATTTAATGTACTGTTCGCATACCCATGGGAACAAGAGTTCATAAGTAAAACTAACTTTTTTTTTTTTTCCAAATAAGAGAAATTTGATTCTCTAATTCATTTGAAATTGAAAAATAACAGTATATATCTTTAAAAGCAAATTTGGTGCTCAAGTAATTTGGTACTTTAAGTCATAGTATAAAACATTTTTTTCATGATCCTTCAGCACGACTGCCTGTTAAATACACACATGCCTAGTGTTCAGGCCATAAATGGCTATGTCATGGAAAGGGAGCAAGGTAATTACACACAGGACACTAATGGGTGAAATGGAAGGGGAAATTCTGTGCTCCTTTTGATGGCTGAAAGCATCACTGTTCCATCGGGTTTTGTTTAGGATGGTGGTGCCGTTCTGTGGATATACAGGAGGATCCCTAGTAGAGTGCTTCTTATTTCTAGTGTCCTTTCTCAATGGAGACTTATAAAGGTAAACTAACATGCTGAGAATCATAGATGGGGGAACATTTGCTTGTCCCATGTACCTTTCCATTGCTGAAACTTATTATTTCTAAATATTTGTTATATCTGTCCTGTCTTTCTTCTGGTCTTCTATTCCAACTTTAGAGAAAGAACACTGTAATTTTGCTCTTAGGATTCTCAGAATGGCTACTTTTAAACATCTCGCATGGCTTCACTTTCTCTTGTTTTCTTTTTAGAAGGCAAGATGCTTCTGCCTAACCTAAAGACCTTGCACAACTTTCTCAGAATGTGTTTCCTGTTCTAGTGCATAAAACTTTGATTCTGGGAATAGGAGGATATTAATTTTTTTCTTCCTTCTCTGAGAAAGTGGTATATATGTACACACACTTTATTATGATGCACAAATATATATATATTACCCCTACCCCCCCCCCCCCCCCATGCCTGTATCTATACATGTCAGAAGCAAAATTAAAAAATAACATCCATTAGCTATCTTTCTGTAAAGTGTGCTTCTGCCTAGCTGGAGATGAGTTTTGTAGTACGGGTTTCATTAATACAGTGATGGTTTTGAAATTTAGGTCTTTCTTGATTTATAAGCAGCTCTCGTGGAATCATAGAATGGTTTGGCTTGGAAGGGACCTTTAAAAAACATCTAGTTCCATCCCCCCTGTGCTTGATTTTAAGTGTAAAACTCAAGATAATGATGTGGTCTTTGGGCAGCAGTGCATAGTCCTTTGTAGTAGTAGTAGTAAAGTTTTATTAAAATTTTAATTGCTTGGAGGAAACGCAGACAAGCTGGAAGATAGACACTGTTTCTTCGTGTTGCTTTCTCCGCTGTTTTCCCTGAGTAGGGAAAAAAATGGTCATCTGAGTAAGACTGCTTCAGGTCTGAGGGCAACTGAATTGATCTGATCTAAGGGGAAGTGCAAGTACTGCCAAAACATATTTTTCTTCTGGGATGGACTATTCCTATGAATTTGTAGTTTGAATGTAATTTTGTCCGGCTTAAAGCTGAAGTGTATGGTCATAGTAAATGTGACACCTCAAGGCAAAGAGTTTTATTCATAGTTGCATCCTGAAATAGTATTGTGATTTGGCACTGGAGGTACCCATTTGGCATACAACTTTACTGTGTAAGTCATATTTCCAAAATTATTTTGTCTTGTTCTGTTTTTCATGTTACGAAATACATGTTTCATTGGTAATGAAGAATTATAATACAGTAAATGTGTGGAAAATTAATTAGGAATAGTTGCTTTTCTAATTAGTTATGATAGAAATCAGATTACTTGATCCTGAAAGTACGAAGTTTAGATTTTCTTCTTGTCTGTCCTCTCTTGTCCAACATTTTGTATTAATGAAATTGTATCTAATGTTGATCTTGTCTTTCTGATGTATACTGGTGCTGTCTAACGAAGAAGGTATCAGTTAGTAAATGCAGTTGATTTTAAGCTAGGAAAATCCATTGCTGTGATGAAAATCATAACTAATTGTTATAACAATGAACTTAAGGAAGTTTTGGTTGATATAGTCTAATTTGCATTTTTTTAATGTGTTAAAAGAAGAAATCAAGTCGGTTATTAAGTGTAGTTACATGTGAATTTACTAATAGTCTGGCTAATATAAAGAAAGATTCGGGTTGTTAAAAATAAATTTCTGTCAGTACAACAATCAAAATTGAGTATACCGATTTTGTTCAAAGATTGTTGGCTTGAAGGGACCACTAGAAGTTATAGAAATCCAGTGCTAGGATGAAGTTAATCTAGGTTGCTCAGGACTTTTTCCAGATAAGTATTGACTATTTCCATGAGTGGAGTTTTTACAGACTCTCTGGGCAGGTTCTAGCAGTGTGGTGATGTGTCTGTCTAGTCCAGAAAACAAGTTGCTCTGTATTAATTTTGTTTCTGAGAGTCATGGAGACTTCTGGATTCTTGGGGTCTGTCAGAACTGAGTAGCACTGGACCTCTCCTAGTATCTCTGGGATGCAGGTTTGGGAAACCTTTGGATCCACTGTAGTTATGGAGAAAGTAGCTGGGACTGAACTTTAGAGTTCCTTGGTTTGCTTGGCACTGGGAATGAAAGTCACGGCAGATGCTTTCATCTACAAAACAGTGTGCAGATGGAAAGACCAGATGGAGAAATGAAATAAGTGGTTGACTTTCGGTTATCTGTGGAATGACATGTCTAGGTTAAGGATTACTTATACTTTAGTGCTCCCTCAATCTCACCTGAACTCCTCATTTTATTCTTTATGACTTCATCATCTCCTTACTTTTGGTAAGGTAAGATATAAGTGATATTTATTCTGATACATGAAGATGCAGGCTACATGTTTTATTTTATTCGTAGTTAGACAATTTACTAATCCTTTTTCCCCTTTTACTTTGATACTTCTGCCTGCATCCAGAAACTCCTGGATGCTGAAAAGATCTGAAAAGAGATGGAGCAGCTCATAAAAGCATTTGGTAATTTAGCAGTTTCAGGAAGGCAGGAATGCCTACTATCTAAGGTAATAAAAGGAAAAAAGAAAATCTATTTCTGTCTTGATTTAGTAGTAGTAGTATACTCTTCTTTACAAAATAAAAGGGACCCTTGAGCAATATGAAGTTGCTAAATTTGTGTTCTGGATTGGTAATCAGAGCATACTTGTGCACTGCTGGAGACTGTGAACGTGTTTCAAAACGGTAGCACTCTAACTGTGAAATCTTAGTGATTGGGCTTTTTCTTGTGTCCCAGAAAAGGGCTCTGTTGAGACCAATTTTGGTAGGCCATGCTTCTCTTTTTGGATTGTACTTTGTTGCTGATTGACTAGATTGGTGGATGTTCTTGCCCATCAAGGGTTGCCTGTTGCTTTGAAAAAAGGCCATGTCGTAAAAACTGGAGAATTGTTCTACTATTTTACATACATCTAGGTTTTTTTGTTTGTTTGTGTTTTTGTTTGGTTGGTTTTTTTGTTTGATTGGTGTTTTTGTTGTTGTTGTTGTTGTTGTTTTTAGCAGTGCTCAGGTTGAAGACTGCCCCATCAGAATGCCATTCTTAACCCTAACCTAAGGCCAAAAGTCCCATCTGAATCTTCATGTGTATGTTGCCCTGTCTAGTGTGTAAACTGGAGCCCTTGCCCTTTAGCAGCAGAGGGGAATAGTGAAGACAGCCTAGGTTCCAGAGCTATGTGTGTGACTGTGTCAGTGGTAACAGCCAAGAGAAAGGAAGCTGTTCTGGGGAGCTGTTAGCTAATATTGCAGGGAAAATATTGTAGTCCAGGAAACATATGGGGCTCTGCAACTTTGAAACTTAAGTGATAAGAGAACAGATTATCTGTGTGATCAGATGTGACTGCCTAAGCCTGGATTCAGACCTTGGCTACAATGTCTATAGCTGAGCAGGTTTAATCATACCTTTACATAATTTCCGGAGCTTGTGTCTTACAGGTGACTGAGGCAAAGTGTTCTCTTTAACTCAGTATTGCAAAAGTTTCCAAAATGCACATTTTATAGATTTGTGGATACATGCTAAGCTGGTAATACTGGGCATTGCATTCCCATCTATCTTGTTTCTTTGGAAGCCAGAGGTGTAGATGGTAGTTTTAAAGAAGTTTTGATTTTAATTAGATCTCTAAATATTAATTAATCATGTAATAGGTAAAGTTATCTGATACAGATATTGATACATTTTTTCATAAAAATTAGTCCTTAGTTCCGTTTTTATCCCTGCCCCCTGAAGAGATGTTTTCTGTCATTTTCCAAGTGTGGTGATTCTCACAGCTCTGGATTCTTTCTTCTTTTCAGTGAAGTTCTTACTGTCAAGGCTTCTTGCAGTCCTACGTTTTAGTGTCACACCAGTGAAAAATAAATGTGCAGTTTTCTTTTGTTTTTCCTGAAGAAAATGTATGTCAATTCCAGAGTGTCCTAGTCAGTTTTTCAATTAAGGTGCACTTTTAAATAAAACCACTGTGTTGGATTTCCCATTTTGGCAAGATTTCTTTCTAGGAAATACTCAGAAAGCTTCAGGTTCTGAAGTACAAATGAAAGCAATTGCAAATCAGAATTTTAGGTCTCTTGTGAAGGGCTGCCCTGTGATATCCTTGTTACATTGTCCATCTCTCATGGAAACTTTGTACACGTGCATTTCCAAGTTTTTGTTACGAACGGGCTGTATGCTTGGTCTGCAGATTACTTATTTGTGGGCTAAAGTTTGGTAATACCGTTGAAACCTTCAGCCATTTAGATATGTACTGGGGTTGGGGACTTGATGGACGTGTTGGTTCACTGACAATTTTGTGAAATACTCAATTCAAACAAATAAAGCCCTATGTTGTTAAAGGTCTTCAAGACCAAAACACAGAAACTCCACTGCTATTCTTCAGTTATCTCCAAACCCAGTTTATCTCAATACCCTAGAAACTGGCCTAGTTGTAGTTTCTTTTCTGAAAGAGCTCTGTAATTTCTAAGCATTTTGAATTATTTTTTGGTAAAAGGCATGTCTTGTTGCTGTTTCCTCTGCAGGATGCATGTGTGTGTGTGTTTTTGTTTTTTTTTTTTTTTCTCCAGGTGTGTGTTCTTTCTTATTATCCGTTAAAAGGGGATACAATAGTGCAGCAACATATGTGGGAATAGACTGCTTTGTAAGGCTCCTTCAGAGGGATGCAGAAATGCATGCAAAGAGAGAAACCTACAACAGTGCAACAGAATGGTCATAGGATTGCAACTATGAGCAAAATAAGGTTACATCTAGGTTACTTGTAAGTGAAGAAAAATAGGATTTCTCAGAATTAGGGACAAAATCATAAGTGATACCAGAGCTAAAGTATCCATAGTATGACAGTGCATGGAAGGAATATGAAATGGAAGAGTTCAAACTTTCTGCACTAACTTGCCCATTTTTTTGGTTTTTACAATCCAAATCTATTGGCTTATTTCCATTACCTGTGTTTTTGTAGTTTGATCATTAGGATTCTTATGTATGTGATGATTTAAGTATTTTGATGTAAAGGATATTGGAAGTACCATAGATGTAATCTTAATGTGTCTTTAGATCTCCATTGTAAGAGAGGTCCTTTTTAGAAGGAGAATGAAATACTGACATTTGATTTCTAGACATGGGTTTATTTGTGGTCAGTTACATTTATTCAACTATTTGACCTGTTTGCTTTTTTCTCATGGGCAGGGAGGAAATTTGGAATGCACAGTGTATCAAGGAATGTTATGATTTCAGTGACTCATCTGTTTACTCTAAAATATACTGTAAACAGGTTCCATGCTAAGTGATAGGGTGTGATTTCAATGAAATTCTGCCTATTGGAAAATGAAGGCCTGACTATGCAAAGAGAATTTATATGAGATCTGCATAAGTGTGTCTTGCATGTTCTGCATCTGGGATATACCAGAGGAAACTTCCTCTGGTGCAGTTAGGAACACTCATGCACCATGTCCTATATCTCCATCACTGCTGCAAAGTCTTCTGAAGATGAGGTGAGAAAAATGAACACAGCAGTCTGTTTCCTCATTTCTGTCCAACCACAACAATTTTGCTCTTGAACTGCAACCGTAGGGAGTGCCAGGTCTGATTGATGGGATGGACGCACCCAGGGTGTGTGCTTAGGGAGTATCTGGGGTTTATAACTCCTACTCACAATGTTTCCTTAGTTTATCTTAGAATGGAAGAGTTATCTCCCAGCTCATCTGTCTGTAACCCTCACTGCCTTGATCATAGAACTGAAAAGGAAATTGTAGTCATCTTCTACAAATGGAAAGTCTGGAATCAGTTCTTAGGAAAACTATCCCAAAACACAAAAGCAAACCCAAACCTTGAAATATTAACTACAGTGGCATTTAGTTGAATCTTGCTTATACAGGGCTAGGAATAAAGAGGGAGAGGTGCAGCTGTGCATACACGAACCAGAGTAAGTAGCAGCCCTGGTGATCCTGCTGTGGCTGTGCTAGCCACACTGGTCGACCAATTCTTATCTCTGACTGTGCACCTGGGATCAGAAGCAGCATGGCATCACTGGAAATGGGCTCTTTATTGGTAAATTTAATCTTACTTGAAAGGCGTGCAAAAGTTATTTTCAAGCCATAAAGAGTGTTCTTTTGGCCTGGTATAACTAGTGGGTTTCTCAGGTCATCCAGGAGAGATCTGTGAGCAAAGGGAATCATAGAATATGCTGACTTGGAAGGGACCCATGAGGATCAAGTCCAGCTCCTAACTCTGTGCAGGAGACCCCAATGGATATTTCGTTGTTGGTTAAGTTACAGAAGCTGTATTTTATTGGCAAAACAAGTTACGAGGTTTTAGCCTCTCATGAAAGAGCTACCATAAACTTTTTTAAACAAGGTGATATTTTCCTTGGACTGCATTGTAAATTTTTCCTTTCCAATTGGCTTACTTGCTAATTGGTGTGTTTTGGTTTTTTGTTTTGGTTTTGTTTTGTTTGGTTGGTTGGTTTTTTGTTTTGTTTTTGTTTGTTTGTTTGTTTTCCCCAGTGCTTTAAATGAAGTAGCTGAAACTAGTGTATTGTATTTCTCATTTCCAATTTCAAATTTGAATGCAGATTATATTGAAAATACACGCTCAAGTCAAAAGAGACTACACATTCTTGATCTAGGTTTAAGAAGACAACATAAAAATGAGAAGGTTGGTTTTATGCTCAATGTGTCTCCTTGCAGGTATTTTCCAGTAGAGTCACAGTTTTGAATACTACTACTGAATAGTCACATTCCTGTAGGCAACTTGTGCAACCTCTGCCTGCATACAGAATTGAGATATCCTGGGAATATTTTTTTATGCATTATACAGAGCACATTAGCACTGAGGGAATGGGTGATTGTGTATTCTATGATGGTGGTAATGCAGAAACAACGTTGTAGTGAAGTTGCTGATAAATATCTTCCTTTTATTCCTTGCACATCATGTTTACCTGAAATAATTTTTGAATTTGACTCTGTCTTGCAATACACTTTTGGCTATACCTCTGATACTGCATCTTATCAGGTGTGACTAAATACAGTTATGTTAGTACAGTGTAAGCAATATTGGAGAAAAGAGGAAAAACTCAGCTTGCTAAATTATCTGATTTCTGACTATAAAATAGCAGCCTTTTTTTCTTTGGGGAAAGGTAGTGTTTCCTGATTGGAGTATCTGGAAGTAGTTCTAAATTCCTAATATTCTATATTATAGTTATTTAGGACTGACCCAAAGGAAAGAAGCTTTCATTTGACCAAACAGGAAAAAAATAATCGCTTTTTATTTTCCATTTTATAGTGTAGTAGAAATTCTCTTTTACCTTAACAGTCAACAGCAAAGCTTAATGGGAATTAAAAGCAATGAATAGCTAGTACAATGCATTAGGAATGAAGTGAATGTGTTAAAGGTCCTCTAGACAACCTCTGTGACCAGGTTTGCAAAATAAAACTTCATGAGAGTTTTCTCAAGTTGGGCATACATATTTTTGTTTAATGTCTTTTGATTTACAGGTAATTTTTGGGAGGGAGTTGGGACATGTTTTACATAGTGCATTACGTACATGTTCAAACTTCAATAGGATAATGTCCTGGTCACTCTTAATTTTTGCTTATAATGAATGAGTCAACTTATGCAAGAATAATGGATAAGCAGATGGGATGTTGCAAAATACCCATTTTGGATATTCTTTTTCCCCAACTGACTTCTTTTAACATTATGGAGAAGGTACTCAAAGGTGTTTTTTTTTTTTT